>LPNX010830198.1:2385-46790 GCA_001517045.1 Pseudotsuga menziesii | reverse complement strand
GCAAGACTGGATTGAAGCAGCTGAGAATTGCTGGTCTTTATGGGGTAACAAGAGATCACCTTGAGCAGTTGAATTACCTTTTGGATGGTGGTTTACAGCAGAGGCCTCAAACAGTAAAACCACGGTTTTATCCGAATGGTCTATATGCCAATTATGCGCTTTCACAGGATGATGACAGTACAATTGATGTTGAAGCTTGCCCTAAATGCGGGGTTGTAACCCTTGTTTATGATTGCACCAATGGAAGTTGCCAAAATCCAAGCGCGTGTCGGGGTTGTGACTTGTGTATTCTTCGTTGTGACGTGTGTGGAAAGTGTGTTGATGGTAAAAGTGAACGTATATTTGTGCTGAATAAGCATGTGCCATCAGGTGTTGATATGCAATGTGTTGACTGTGTAGCTTGTGAACCACCAAGAATCAGTAGAAGAAGAATTGCCATATGATACTACTAAGAAGACTACTAAGCAGTAAAGCAGCACGTGGCTTCACTGTATATAGTTGTAAAGTACCAAACAAGAAGACTAATTAGCAGCAAGGCAACAAGTGGCTTCGTTGTATATACTACTAGACCATACGTGGTAGTAAACAGCATGCGGTGTCATTGTATATAGTTGTAAAGTACCAAACAGTTGTAAATATTGTAAATATTGTATATAGTTGTAAATTCATGTGGCCTTACTATGTATATATTGTATATAGTTGTAAATTACCCATAATTATAAAATTCAAAAATTCATTGTATATATTGTATATAATTGTAAATTACCCACATTTGTATTCTTCATATACATTTATGGTGAATGAGAAGAAATATATTATCTTGATATGCTAGGTCTTAAGAATTACTAAATACTTTCAAGCTTGTCAACATTGATCGAAGAGTTAAAGTTAATAACAAATTTGTAAAATTTTACTTTGTTAATTTTGTTTTTAACTACAATATGTTGTCTTTTTCTTTTTGAATTTTAGGTTAACGTTTACATTATAAAATTTTAATTTAGTTAATATTTTTATAAATGTTAACCTGTCATTTTTAAGTTGAGTAGGGACATATTGATTGGTTATTGTAAAGATAAAAATGTAGACATCTCATTGATGTAAAGGTTGTTGCATATATATTTTTGGGATGTTGCTAAGTTCTCATGGTTTAACACAAAATAAGACCTTAATTTATCTTTCTAACTTCCACAATCCTAGAACCCATTTCATTTTTTATCCTCTTTAATTGGGTTGTTATATATATTTTCTTTTTTGAGTTAACACCAACTTTGTAACAAAAATATTCAGTTAATATTGTTTCTAATTACCACATGTCATTTTATTGAAGTTTATGTTAACAACAACATTGTAAAATATATATTTAGTTAATATTTTATAAGTGTCACTTATGAGTTTTACTTGGAGTACTTTACGGTCATAATGTTTTTAATTGCCACATGCCATTTTACTTGAAGTATAAGTTAACATCAATATTGTAAAAAAAATTATTTAGTTAATATTTTTATAAATGCCATTTACTAACTTTACTTTGAGTACAAAATTAAACTTCCCTGTCACAATAAGATTTAGAAAAGACATATCTACACAATAATTGATTCCCTATAATCTGAATTGAGCTTTATCAATTTTACTTAACCTTGTAGCTTCCAACATAATTAGAATATAAAATATAAAATTTACCTAAAATACAATACAATAAACTATGAAAAATGTTAACTCTAAGATAACAAATAAAAGTTACTCTACTACTTCTGAAACCATACAATCGAAGCATATTCTAAATCAAAGTTAAATCATTGTTCTAACATTTTGTAGTGTAACTATTAAACACCATTATCAAATACATAGTTTGGAAAAAAATGGTGAGTTACATTTATTCATTTATCTTGTTACATTTATTCATTTATCTTGATTATCGAGAGAGCCTGTTTTTCTGATTATTAAGAATTCAACATAACGTGTTGGGTCATTTGTTTCCATATATGACAACAAGTACAGGATATATTTTTACGTTTATCGGAATGCTCGAGTAGTACGTGTTGCAAAGCTGGGAATAAATCGTAATCGATTCGGTTGCAACTTGCACCATAGAGAACTCATTCACCTTAGACCTACTATGGGATCGAGGTAGAGCAAGTTTGGTTTATTTCACATTTTTATTTTATTTATTAAATTGATTGTTCCGAATGGTTATGGAGAAATGAGCAAGTTTGGTTTATTTCACATTTTTATTTTATTTATTAAATTGATTGTTCCTAATGGTTATGGAGAAATGAGAATACTTGTTGAACAAATTAGTTATTGAAAGTATATATTTTTGGAAAATGTAGGTTATTTAAAAAAAATGTAAAATATGTATTTGGGTAGTTGTGTAAATTTTATAGGTTAAAGAGAGAAAAACAAAGTTAATTATATATTTTTATTAAGATATATTCCTTCTCTGTATGAGATTGTATTGGCTTATTTTAATATATATTTTGTAATTGCAAAAATGATATTTGTATTCAGCTGTAATTTCTTGGAGATACATGGTTAACAACTAATCATAGAATGGTAATAGTAATAAGTAACATCTCATTGTTATTATGTATCTTGATATCCTTTTGGGAAGTACAAAAATATTATGAAGAAGTGGAAGACAATTTATGCTTAATGAAAATCTCTAGAAAAAAAATAACTATTCCATTTTAATGTCCTTGAGGTGAGATGACAATAATAATAATAATAATAATAATAATAATAACAACAACAACAACATAGTCACTTTTATTTGGGAGAATTTGGTAAGCACTGAGAGAAAGATTTTGAAGTCAATCATATTTCAGATTGCCTAGATTGAGAGTTTGAAACCATCTCTTAGTCAATATAGACTCTCTCTCTCTCTCTCTCTCTCTCTCTCTATATATATATATATATATATATATATATATATAAGGCCTCCAATTTGCTAATGCATCAATGATGCTGCTCTACCTATATATTAATTTTAGTTTGTTCATTTTTTCTAGATAGTGTTTAGCTTAGTATTAAAGAGGATTTATGTATACAAAATAGGGTATTTTCCTAAATTTCAAGTGGTCACCCTATAATATCCTCTCCACATATACATTGGGGTTTCTCCAGTTTATTAGTTGCTAATACCATATAAAACCTATCTCCTTTTCTTACTCTACACATCAAAACACTAAGTGCTACCTCTTTGCACGGAATCCCTTACTCTAACCATCAAAGCCACAATAATGTCCACAACAATACCAACTACTACAAGGATAAGCACAACAATGTTACTTGGACAACCAATTTTTTTTTAACTGAAAATCTATATCTGCCATAATTTTTTGCATTTTTTCACTACAAATAAGGATAAGTTTTCTACTCAGTACAATTCCTATGGCTTGAGGTGGACCACAAGAGATTCAATGACACCCGAAATAAACCCATTTCGATATGCAATATAGATAAAAATAACTAACACTAAGGGATGGAAGGCGTACCTTATTCTGGAAAGTTGTAGTCAATCCCAGTTGAGCTTTTCAAACACGCTTGTACCTACTACCTACACTTCATCCTCAACAACAAGCAAGGAAAGCATGATATATGTTGAAGTGTTAGGACTACTCTAGCATATATAAAAACAATATATATAAATCAAAGTAACTACATCATCCATGGATAAAGATCCTACATAGTTACACACATACAATGGATGAGAAATGGATATTTCTATTGATTATAAACAGAGATACAAGTGACAACCTCTGTCGACACCTCGTTGAAATGGATAAATTGAGTCCTCCACCTGGGCCACCACCACTTCAATCCTCCATCTCAATGGAAAGCTCCCAATGCAAAGGCAAGCTTGGGAAGAGCAACAATGGATGCTCACAAGGACAAAGGGGATGCAGACTCAAGGGTTGATGCACAATCATGGGCTCCTTTAAAGGCACTTTAGATGCCACATAACACTGAAAAAACATGGAACCGAGCTGACTTTAGGTGACAATTAGAGGTACTTCCCTAACCGATTTGAAGATGAAGTAAAAAGACAAAAGTTCAGTAATTGAAAAGATTTCATAATATATAACTTTTATCTATATACAATTTGTTTAAATGATTATAAAATTAGTTTCCCTTAAAGTGGGTTTTCAATTTTTCAACACATCATAACATATATGTTTGTGTGGGTGCAGCACTATATGACGTAAATGATGTCATTTTTGGATAAACTCTTGCATACATATAAATGACATATGGCACGAGTGCAACACTATTTTTTCAAAATATTTCATGAATGATTTATTATTATTATTAATTATTGAAGTTTAAAAACCTTAAAATGAAAACGTTCTGTGTGGGTGCAACACTTTAGGGGAAAAGCTTAAAGAAATTCTTGATTTCTATATATAATATTGTAGAGATCGCTCTCCTCTAGTGCAACATGTATTTGTCTTGCGAAATGGTGAATGCAATAAAAAATTATATAAAAAACAATCGATGTATCTATTTTTGAAAACTAACGTGTGTCGTTTAGAAAAATAATAATAAATAAATAAAACACACGTATTTAGGAAAAAATCACATATTCAGAATCTTTAGATCGTATTCTACAATATTCTATATTTTCATAAAAACATATTGTGTTTGTCATAGCAAAAAATTCCATCGAAACTGAGCATATTCATAGAGTTATGAAATACATGCAACATCCCTGCTTTATTTGTCCTAGCCAATAGGTTTGGTAATCAGAAGCTATTTCCAAACATGATGCCAAGGCCTGTTCCTACAGAAATTTTAAATTTTACAAAACACATATGCGATACAAAACACATAAGCATTATAACGCATATGCGATACAAAACACATATGTGTTTTATATCGCATATGCGATATAACACATATGCGTTATATCACATATATGTTTCACTACGTTAATTTAAAAGACAATTTTACATATATAATGGTCTTCGAACACCATACACTTTCTCCCTCTATAACCAACTATCCCCCCTTTGTCTATCTAACACACATCCACATACCCTCTCTCTATCGCTATTTATTTCCTTCACCATCCCTCTACCTCTATAACCATCCCTCAACCCTCTCTCTCCATTCTCTCTTCTCCCCTCCCCCTCTTCATTCTACCTCCATGTGTTCCATCCTCTCACTCACTCCATACCTCACTTTCTCCCCCTACCTCCTCTCTCCCCCCCTTCTCTCTCCCCCCCTAATTCCTTATTTCTCTTCCTCTCTCCCCCTCTTTGTCTAAATCCCCCTTCCTTCCTTATCTCACCACTCCCCCCTCAAACAAACATACACACCTATTCATCATTAAAAAACACACCCTCTCTCCCTCTATAACCAAACTTCCCGCGTTTGTCTGTCTCACACACATACACACACCCTCTCTCCATCCCTCTCTATCTAACCATCACTATTTCTCTCCTTCACTATCCCTATGCATCTATAACCATCCCTCAAACCCTCTCTCTCACCCATTTCCCTCCCTCTCTTCCTCTCTTCCCCTCTCTACCTAAATCCTCCCTCCTTCCTTATCTCACCACTCCCCCCTCAAACAAACTTACACACCTCTTGGTTTTGGAACACAACACCCTCTCTCCCTCTATAACCAACCTTCCCCCTTCATCTCTCTTTATCACATCCACACACCCTATCTCCATCCCTCTCTATCTAAAAATCGATATTTCTCTCCTTCACCATGCTTCTGCCTCTAAATCCATCCATCAACCCTCTCTCTCTACCCCTTCCCTCCCTCTAAAACCCTTCTTTTGTTACCCCTCCCTCCCGCTAAAACCATTTCCCCCTCCCTCCCTCCCCCCCTCCCTCTCTCTCCTTCTACCTCCATGTGTTCCATCCTCTCACTCACTCCCTCCCTCACTTTCTCCCCCTAGCACCTCTCTCCATCCTCTTCTCTCTCCCCCCAAATTCCTTCCCTCTCTTCTTCTCGCTATCTAACCATTGATATTTCTCTCCTTCGCCATGCCTTTGCCTATAAAACCATCCACCAACCCTATCTCTCTCCCTATTCCCTCTCTAACCATGTGTCCCTCTCTCGCGTGCGTTGAATCAATCCAATGGTTCAAGCCTTCATCTCTCCATATTTCTCTCCATTCCTTAATATCCATCTCTCTCTCTCTCTCTCTCACACACACACACACAAACAATCCATCATCTCTATCCCTTGGTGTAATTGTCTTTGGCCATCCCTCATTTCCCTAAATCCTTCCTCTCCCACTGTTATTATCCCGCTCTCTCACCCTCCAACCATCCCTCCATCCATCATTGTCTCCCCCTCCATCTCTCTCTCTCTCTCTGACTCTCCCCCCTCTCACTCTTTAACCACCCCCCATTTGTCTCACTCATTCACTCACTCTATACCTCTCTCTATACCACCACTTCATCCATCCCTCTCCTCCCTCTCCCTCTTTAAACCCCCCCCCCCCATTTGTCCCTCCATCCATTATGTTATATCTTTCCTCCATCCATTATCCTATATCTTTCCTGCACATAATCATCCCTCCATCCTATATATCTCCCTCTCACATCCCCCCTATATCTTTTACCTCCCTCCCTCCCTCTCACTTATATTTATCCTCCCTTCATCCCCCCTTTCATATCTCTCCCCTACCCATCCCTCGCTTCCCCATGATATTTTTCCTCCCTTCATCCCCCATATCTCTCCCCTGCCCATCCCTCCCTCCCATGATTCCCTCTACACCTTTATCTTCCTCCTTTGCCCCCCCTCTTTTAGCTTAATCAATGTAATGTTAATTTCTCTTATGTCATATGCACTACATCGTATATGCGATATATCGCATATGCGATATGATAATCATGTTTTACATAGTGACCGTTAGGTGTAAACCATTGCATACATAACACATGTGTGATATAACGCATATGTGTTAAAACAGACATACGTTATATCACATATGCGATATTTTTTATAAAAATTGTTGGGATGTGGGATGTGGCCCATTTTTACTGTAAAAAAAGACAAAATTCCTCTGAACCCACACACAAAGAGCTTTTCAACCTGTCATTTCATCATTTATTACACAAATGCATAGGTATTGTACAATTCTGGGTGGATTTCAATAGGGAATGTACGCAATAGAGGTCGAAAATCAGCGAGGAAGGTGCTTACACTGGAAGAAGCTGAAAAAATAGAGAGAGAAGAATCAAGAAATCATCGGCATTCAATGAAGAGAAAATAATTCCCATTCCCGCTCAACATGTGAAGCTGAACAATTCAATAGAAAATATAATGTTGGATACCCCATAGCAAGATTCAAAGCGAAGGAATTTGATAGTGGACAATACCATACATTCTCCAATGACCCACATTTTAGTATTGAGTTCATTGGATGGAACACCACACTTTGCATCGAAAACTTGCGCCTCAACATCCCAGGAAAACCACAAATACCTGACGTAGAGGTTGAGGATGATAATGCAATGTTAATGGAAGTTGGTTATTAGGAAGATGAAAATATTTGTGCATTATTAAGAGAAAATTTTTGTGAAGAGTTCAATCATTATGTTCCCGATGATGCAAATGTGGCTCCACAACTACCATGCTAGGCGGTTCAATATCTTAATCAAAGTTGTCAGCCTGTAGTGGATGTAAACATCAGTATAGCATTTCAAACAGCAAAAAATATTGTATCAATGCGAAAGAGAAATCCTAAATGCATACAGGTGGATGAGAGTGAATTGACTTCCATGGAAGGTAAGGTGCCTAAACACATTATCCTTCATCATTGTTCTCAAATAATGAAACAATATGTTAATAAAAAAATATGAAGCCGGTAAATGCCAATTGTTTTTAGCTCTAATTTAATCTAGGAGTATGGAAACTGTTAGAAGAAATTTAGGCATAAGAACATTGAAGAATATCAAATCAAGTAATCACATTATTAAATATCTTGTTGTTGCATTCACATCAATTGGTAAAAAAACTCGTTCACAGGATTGTAATGTGGCTCGCTGTGTCTTGGCTGAATCAATTGTAAGTAGATCCATAAGACACCGCCCTTTACTTAAATGCACATCACAATTTATTCCTTTACATCTAAAGACACTTAAAAAATATTCTGTAAGAAGAAAGATCGTTGAGGTAGAGGGACAAATGGAAACATTATGGGTATTTAGAGGTAGCCTTTGCCTCGTAAAGGCATGAAGTTAGTCGAAGCAGTGAAGGGACTAGTGCACACATTTTGGCACGATAACACTAGGAATTATTTTAACACAAAGGATGTGTTAAAATACTATAGGGGTTCTATAAATAATGAACCACATGTTAAAAATTATCTTAACATGACACAAACTTAATTGTTCGAGATGTTTAAAATTTCCCACGTAGAGCTAAGGCTTAGGAAAAGATCTTTTGAAAAATGCAAGCCTTGGTATGTTAGAATCAATACCATCCAGAACACTTGTTGCTGTAGGTACCACATAGAGTTTGATATATATTATCATACATTTTCACATATATGTCAGTTTTTGCATCCTAACCATGTGAAGGAATGCTCAAATACAGTATCACCAATGTCATCTAGATATTTCATCCATAGCATAATGTGTCTGAGGCAAGATGGGTAGACATATTACTTAAAACAATGTGTAGAGGGTTCTTGCAACAAATGTGGTGGGCTATCATTAAGATCTGATTACGTCCATGAAAGTGCATATCAACCATTCGAGAATACAATTGTCGAGAAGCAGAACTATCAATATGAGACATATCAACTACATGATGGGAAAGAAAGCGGAAGATTAAATTGGTGACATCACAGATGACAATGTACACGAATAATATTCATTTAAATGACTATATTGTTTATGTTGTTTTATAACATTTTTTATTAACATAAATTAATATCCATGTAAATATTTTTATGTTGTTTTATAACATTGTTTATTTTTTCCCACTAGGTGCAAGTATGTGAATTTATTTCAGAGTTCCATGGAAATATGCAATAGTAGATTCAGCATGTTGATATGGCATGGTGGAAATATGAGCAATTCAGAATATGCCGAGACACCTTCCCTCTCAGAAAATTACTATTAGTGGTTGACTTTGCAAAAAAATTACACCCTACAATCACAAAATGAAATACAAAGTCAGTACTATCACTCAGAGTAGGTGAGCATAATGGTCCATATCACTTATCGACATGGGCCAGATAGCAATGAAGAGAAACATCTGATATTGAAATAAATTCATTTCTACATAAGTGATGACCACACCCAGACATCCATTATGTGCAACATTGCTTTAAATTGTTCTATGATCGTGTGATAGCTATGGATATATAATTTTTTCGTCATTTGATTTGGTCAGATGGTTGTGCTGGATAGTTCAAGAATGAACGTGTATTCCAATGGTTTTGTTTGTTGCATATAAAATACAAGGTTCCAATATATGGAACTACTTTGAAATTGGTCATGTCAAAGGAGAGCATGACGGTGTTGGTGCATTCACAAAAACATCCCTTAGAAGGGAATAGATGAATTTTATAGGTGCTCACCTTTGATACGTTGCATTTATAGTGAAATGTTGTGCATCTATGATGGGAGAACAAGCAACAAGGAAAAACCTAGTGTAGAGAATATTCTGGGAGGCGACAAATGTGGATCGATCCAACACACATAGGGTGAAAACAGTGCATGGAACTCGACATTTTCATTCAATTAGAAGCTCAAACAACTCGGCTCTACAAATTTAGACAATATTGAAGGATTTCTTGTGTAGTTCTTGTAGCATCGATGAATGGGATGATTGTGAGTATATAGATACGATTGATACATGGGATCGAGTGAGACTTGGCACTGATTTGAAGGAGGTTAATTAAATAAATAATTTGGAATATTCTTAGACATATATTTCTACATACTATGACCACATATCAGATCTCATACAACCAGGTAAAGAAAGTAAATTTGTAGTACTTGAATCACTACAAGCCTTTACATTTAAAGAAATTTTATCTATGTTACATGCAAGACCTTTTTTAATAAATGTATTGTTAACTCGAACTATTTCGTTTCACAGGTCAGATATATGCAGTGGTTTCCCCAAAAAATAATGAATGGGGTTCTGACTATTGGTTGGCGCGTTGCTTATAGGGGAAACAAACCATTCTCAAACCTATTAGAGATGATGAAAATATTGAATTCCCAACTGGATGGATGGTTATAAAGGGGAGTACTTGACACTAATAGCACAACAGAAAAGGAAGGGTGGGTATGTATATCAGGATTATAGACCAAGAGCTATAGTAAACCACTTCACCAACCTGGTAGTTGGTATAAACATAAAGTTGTGCACACTTGCGAACAAAAATAAGTCACATGTACAATACTTGCTACCTCATTTAGAGCGTGAGAAATTGATGGACACCATCAACAGTAGAGATGATCTAGATGGCCTACTCGAGTGAGTGCATTTTCAAGTGTTACTAGATTTTCTAGTGTGGCTAGATTGTCAGGTGAATTATTTAAACTTTAAAGTGCGTGTTAAAGAACAATTTCAATGAGTTAGCCTTAGTTTATTCCCAATTTACTAACCTATGATTGACGAATACCATTCACAGAAATCCTACTATTCACAAGATATTGGATAGTATAAACACGATCCTACACCCTTAGGTTGTTGAATTTTCTTCAAAATTGTTTATATGATCACTTTAAACAATTAGCCACTAGAATATCACTGAAAGAAAAACATGCACAAAAACATAAGAACACACGAACATAGATATTTTCCTCAGGGAAACCACAAGGGATAAAACCCTGCAAAACTTCCTCAGTATAGAACTCGACCAAGACAGTGTAAAACTCCAGACAACAACAACTTCCTCCTTCTTGGTGCGCTACTACTTCTCTCTCTTGCTAAAACTAGCTTGAGTGAGTGAGTACAAATGAAGAGGAGCACCCTCCTTGTTATATTCTTCTGTTGACTTGACTTATAACTTGGTGGGGCTGACTCCACTAGCTGTCTGAGCCTACATTTCCAACTGGACATTACAAATAGCATTTATTAGATTGACACTTGGGTACTAATGACCCAACTTACATTCAGAGGTTTACATTGCATCCTCAATGACTCTAACAAGACCAAACTCATCTCTAATAGGAGGAATACAATACAACTGAAATATCTTCCAAAGTTACATTATTTTAACACTCCCTCTTAACTAGGAAGGTATTCAACTATAGTAGCAACTTCTACTATTACAACTGTACAACTGACTAGTGAGACTCTATATGTCATAGAAATTTTTGGAAGACTTGTCTAACATCTTCATCATTGATCTCAGCT
Source organism: Pseudotsuga menziesii (assembly GCA_001517045.1). Lineage (NCBI taxonomy): Eukaryota > Viridiplantae > Streptophyta > Pinopsida > Pinales > Pinaceae > Pseudotsuga > Pseudotsuga menziesii. The sequence goes on along the minus strand of LPNX010830198.1, from coordinate 35,446 downwards.
GGAAGATCTTTTGTAATCTTCATCTTCAATATATTCTTGAACGTCTTCTATTTGTCTTTTCCATCTTCTTAATCTTCTTCTTATAATCTTCGGCTTTCGTACATTCTCGAACATTTTCTATTTTCCATCTTTTGGATCTTCTTCTAGTAGTATTTACAACTTCAATCATCTTTTATTTGTCTTCTACTTGAATCGACTTCTGGACCTTCTTCTGTAACATCAGTACGTGAATACTGAATCTTCTTCGTTTCTACTATTTGCAATATCTGTGTAAGGATATTGACAACATCAACAATCATAATCAGCTTATTAGTACTAAAGACTCAATCATAATTCATGCTAGAGCATTATCTGCATAGTCAACATAGAGATCCCGGAACATCGACATCATCATACTATAATCATCAGTGTATCATTACTGATACGGAATCAATCAATCATTGATCAAGAAGCAAATAGACATCTCAATAATAACAATATAATTATTGATAACATTCATAAAACAATCATCAAACATGACATCAATCATCAACATCTTAGTAGTATGTCAATACTACATCAATCATCAAGCCTTTCAGCAATCAACACCAACTAACAGTATAGTAATACTGTAACAACCATCAAGCATTGTAGTAGTCATCAACAATCAATATAGTAATACTGAAACATATATCAATATCTTCAGTAGTCAGCAACAATCAACAGTATAGCAATACTATATCAACTATCAAGCATATCATCAATCATCAATCAATATAATAATACCAAAACATCTATCAATCTTTTCAGCAATCATCAACAATCAACAGTATAGTAATATTGAGGATACCTCTTGCCCTTCATCTTCTTCAGAGCAACATCACGGTGAGTTATCTGTTAGATCCATCCGGGCATTTTGTCTAACTTACTAACTCTTTTGAGCCAAACAAGCCTAGTTAGACAGACGGATCTCCCTATGGACCAAACAAGCCTTGTATGGCTTGCTAACCCTTTCGGTCCAAACAAACCTAGCAAAACATACTAATCCCCCTAGGATCGACAAGTCTTTAATCTGGCTTACTAACCCTTTCGGGACAAACAAGCGTAGCCAGATGTACCCTCCCCTAGACTGACCTACTCACCACTGCATCCAACATCTGTTGTCACTCCCTCTTTCGAGAGAGGTCCTTTCGGACCAGACCAAGCTTGTCTCGAAATTATTCAAACTTTACACAAGCCAGAGGCTTAGTCAACACATCTGCTACTTGTTCCTTAGTGGGAACATACTTGAGTTTTACAGCTCCCTTTTGGACCATATCCTATATGACATGATATTTGATCTCAATGTGTTTTAACTTATCATGAAATATGGGATTCTCTGTCATCTTGATACAACTCTGATTATCACAAAGGATATCAATGGCATCTACTTCTGCATCGAATAATCCTGAAAAAATATTTCGAATCCACATTGCTTCACTGCAGGCTGAACATGCTGCAATGTATTCTACCTCGTCTGTGCTAAGTGCAATACTGGTCTGCTTTCCACTGAACCATGAGATCATGCCAGATCCCAAACTGAAATAACACCTCGATGTACTCTTTCTATCTTTGGCACTTCGACCCCAACCTGAATCTACATATCCATGCAACTTTATCTCTCCACTAGATGTATATCTCAGCCCATAATCTAAAGTTCCCTTTAGATACCTCATCACATGCTTTGCACCAATTAGATGAACGTGTTTAGGATTCACCATGTACTGACTTAATGTGTTTACTACAAAAAATATATCTAGTCTGGTATTGGTGAGGTACATCAACAAACCAATTATCTGTCTATATAGTGTGACATCGACAGCTTCTAAAGTGTCACCATTCAATAACTTCAAACTAGTAGTCATTGGAGTGGTCATAGCTTTGAAATATAGAATTCCAATTCTCTTTAAGATTTCAACAGTATACTTTCCTTGATTTATAAAAATCTCATCTGAATGTTGCCATACATCAAGACCTAGAAAGTAGTGCATCATTCCAAGGTCCTTCATTTCAAATTCTGTAGAAAGCCTCTTCTTACATTTGATTATTCACTTATCTTCACCTGTCAAGAACAGATCATCTACATATAGTAAAAAAAATAAAATTCCATATTCATCAACCTTGTAGTAGAGGTTGGAGTCTTCTTTACTCTTGGTAAAGCATAAGTTCGTTAGGAATTCATCGATACTTCCATACCATGCTCTGGGTGCTTGATACATACAATGCTTTCTTTAGTCAACATACATGAGTCTTCTGATCATTTATCTCGAATCCTTGTGGTTGTTCGATATAGACTTATTCTTTAATTATTGCATTTAGGAATGTTGTCTTTATGTCCGTTTGGTGTAGCTTCCATTTCATGTTGGAGGCCAAGGCAATAACATCCCTTATAGAGGTCTATCTTGCTAATGGGGAAAAAGACTGTTCATAATCAATTCCCTCTTTCTAAGAGAATCCTCAGGCTACAAATTTGGCTTTATATTTTTCAATACTTCCATCTGCTGAGTGCTTAGTTTTGAATATCCATTTAGAGGATACCACTGACTTGTCCTTTGGGCTAGGTATTGTTTCCCATACATCATTCTTCATAATATATTGTTATTCTTTGACCATTGCATCATCCCACTCCTTTGTTTTATTGCTTCTTCAAAAAAATATGGTTCTTTATCAACTAGATCACTCATCAAAGCCATATATATGGGGTATGACTTTGGCTTCTTCCTTTCTCGAATAGCTCCTTCGGGAGCACCAAGTATTTTTGCTTCTTCAATTTCTTCACGAGCCCAGGCAGGTTTTCTCTTTTGAGAAATCAGTTCACTGGATAAATCTTCAGGTAGTTTGGGTTCAGTTACATCATGATATTCAGGTATTGGGTCTTCTTCTTCAACTCTGACTTCTTTAGGACTGTCAATAGTCTTGGGAGTTTCATGCTCCTCTTCATCTTCCTTGCCTTTTCTTGATTTCTTGAAAGCTGAATCTTCATCAAATGTAACATATCTGCTAATCTCGATTTGATGGTGCCCAGGAATATATATTCGATAGGATTTTGATTGTTCACTATATCCTACAAACAATCCTTTCTTCCCTGAAGGATATAATTTTGATCTTTTCTCTTTGGGAATATGAATGTATACAAGACAACAAAAAATATTAAGATGACTTACCTCTGGTCTTTTGCTAGAGAAAATTTCTTCTAGAGTCTTGTTCCCAAGAGCGCTGTGAGAGATTTGATTCTGAACATATACTGATGTTCATGTTGTTTCTTCCCATAGGTATGGGAGATCTTGGTCATGGATCATGGCTTTCACAACTTCCATGATAGATTTGTTCTTCCTTTCTGCCATACCATTTTGTTGTGGATTGTAGGGAATGGTGAGCTCCCTCTTAATTCCAGCCTCTTTGTAGAAATCATTGAAGTCAGTCGAAGTAAATTCTCCTCCATTGTATGACCTCAGAATTTTGATTTTCTTTTCTGAAAGGTTTTCTACTAGAGCTTTAAATTCTTTGAATCTTTCAAATACTTCATGTTGATGTATTTGTAACTTCGGAATGTATTCACTTGTATATCTTATATATTGTACCACGATGTTTATTTTGGGAAGTATCTATAGTGTAATTGAGTCATGTCATGCCCCGATGTTTCAATCAGAAGATTCAATAAGTAAAAAAGTCATGTAAAGCCATTGAGGTTAACCCTCCATTGTAAGTCGGGGCAATAGTCCCCACAATTGTGTCAAGGTTAACCCTCCTTGTTGATCGGAAGGAAAAGTCCCCACAGTTGTGGGGCACTAGGGTTATTAGACTCTCGTAGAGATGTCGACCCTAGTAAGTAATTGTTAAGTGGGGCTGACATGTTGAAGTGGAAATTAAGTGAACAAAATAATATAAATAGAGAGTGAGTCTCTCTATTTATCACACACACACTCACTCACTGGGGCGCATGAGTGAGAGAGGAGAAGCTCTCTCAAGTGAGAGAGAGAGAACAAGTTGTTGGAGATCATCTTTATGTTTTTGGGTTTTACTGCTGCCATTGGTGATCATTCTATCTTTGAGGAAGTTGCGGGGTTTTCTCCTTTATGGTTTCCCCTAGGAAAATTCTTTGTGTCTCTTGTCTCTTGTGTTTATTGCTATGCATGTTATTCTCTCAGATAAGATCCTAAGATCATATTGCTTAAATGATAAAAATCTAACATGGTATCAGAGCTAACCTGAGAAGAAGACATTGTGCAGCTGTAGAATCTCGAGATTCTTAATTTTTGGGTCTCTCTCCACAATCCATCAACAAAAGTATTCTAGGCTGACTCTCCATTGAAGGGCGCATCTTTCTGTCGAAGCAGAATTCGATTTCGAGCATTTTTCAGTTCTTGGTGCAGGAAATTAGGGCTTTTTACATAAGAGGAATTTTTGAGTGAGCTTGGAATAGGATTTATATCCTCATCAAAATTGAATTTTAGAGACCTGGGTCGATATTTTTGTTGGGTGTAACTCCGGGAAAGTCAAACCCTAGTTTGACCTCGGGCTGGAAAAACCCTAAATACTAGAGGTGATACGTTTTGTTACATTCTCTATATCTTGGGATTGCAAAAGTATCAAGGGCCGAAACTTTCAAAGGTGGAAGATAAATTCTGGATGTACATTGCTTCCAGTTTTCATCCTCAGATTCACTATATTCTAGGAGATATGATTCCTCCAAGTTAGGGTTCTAGCCTCTCCTATGATTCATCCCTAAACATGACACCTGGGGAGAATTGATATATCTCGGGCTATAGAGGTCCAAATGAAATTTCTCAAGAATTTCCAAAAAGGGCATGGATTTTACTTGCTGTGGTCAAAGTTTCAGACCCCAAAGATAAAACAGTGACACGTGGAAGTCCATACAACTTCGCTATTCTGAACAGTCCTGAAATAGGTCACCTTGGGAAACCGCTCATAAGTCCCAATTGGTGAAACCAATTCTAATGAAAGCTATGGTGTTGGAACAAGGAAAGGTTAGGCTAACTAAGTACTAAGTTTTAGACATAAAGGAGTAGTAATTGCAGAGATACCTCAGAAACAATATCAAGCATTTCTGGAGAAGAAATTGGAAAACTAGGGCTTCCTGTTTCGAGAGCTTCCCTCCACTGTTTTCAGAAAATGAGTGCATTATAAAGCTTAACTTGGAGAGGTATATATTTATATCCAATTATATCTAAAAGATTCCAAGTTTTGAAAATTAGGGTTTCTCTAATAAACCCTAGATCAGCCAGCTCTGGAACCAGGATGGACACCTCAAATCGGTAAGATCTAATCTTTTGCTATTTTCATTTGAGGTTCTCATTTCAAAGTGATCTATCACATCAGCTTGATGATAAGATTGGTGAAGTTGACAAATTCTAAGCATGCAAGTATATGATCTCTTTGAAGAAAATGAATTGGACACCTACATAAGTAGAGAGGTTCCAGTTCCAGAGGGAGACGAGGCTAAAAGCCTTACACCAGAAGAACTTGGTCAAGGCCAAGAACATCATTGCTGATTCAATCACGGATCACCTTATACCACAAGTGTCTTCCCTAAAGACACTGAAAGAGATGTTTGATTCCTTGACCAAGCTATTTAATGGAAGAACATAAATCAAAAGATGACTTCGAGAAACCAGTTGAAGAATGTGAAGATCCAGAATGCTGAGACCATACAGTCATACTTTACAAGGGTATCTCAAATCAAAGAACAACCTGAAGCAATAGAAGAAGAAGTGCAGAATGTAGAAGTTTTGATAACTACCTTGAATGGCCTCCCAGGATCATGGGATTCATTCATTTGAAGAACGTGTGCCAGAAGGAAATGATTACTTTCAACAAACTTTGGGAAGAAGAAGAAGAAGCTCGACTCATAATAAGAGAAGAGAAGATGGGAGCAACTGAAGATCAAGATCTCACCATCCAAAGAAGATCCCTCAAGTGATGAGGAATATGAAGAACTCAAACTCTTATCCATTTTAGCATTTGGATAAGAAACGATGCTATTATGAAAAAAGAAGATGATGAAACTGAAGGCTCAAGAAAGAGTCTACCCATGAATCAAATAAAGATAAGTATTTTATTGTCATTTCATGATTAATTTTGTTATGCATTTGTTTATATCCAGTTGATGTATTATGCAAGATAGAATGTTTGCATTAATGACAGTATATGCATGTGATGGGTAAGTAGCTTATGGTGCTATACAACTCTCCATTGCTACTTATCTAGAATGAAACCTCTTTGTTGACATATTGGATTAGTGCACAATCTCAATGTTGTCCTGGCAGAGATGGAAGGCATCTAGAAAGTTTCCGTGAGATATGGATGAATGTTGTATTGGCTAGAATAGTTGCATCATCAAATATTTATGCATAAGAATTTTCCATTATGAATATGCCTTATGAAATGTTTCTAGCCATACAAATGCATTTGACTTGTAGGAAAGATCACGTACATAATCACCTACAGGAAAAGAAGGATAAGACTTGTTCTGAAAAACAAGTGACGACAGATAACGAAGAAGATGACGATACTTTCAAAGAATTTAAGAGGCCTCAGACACAGTGTAGTTATGTGACACTGTTGAGCGACATCGTTGATGCAAATCCTTCCAATTATGAAAGAAAGGGAAGTAGAGTACTAGTTCAAGAAGAATGATGTCTAGGATGTAGCATTGAGACCTGAAGGGAAGTCCGTAGTATCTTCCATATGGATCTACAAAGATCCATCATGCAGTAGATAGAAACATCATACAAGGAAGGATTCGTAGCACGAGGTTTCTCACGGAAAGAAGGCATAGACTACAAAGAGATATTTGTAACCACCAGAAGTTAAGACACATGACAGGAAGAATCATGTATGCAAATGAAAGAAGGCTTTGTATGAGCTCAGAAGGCACCCGTGGGATAACACATACATGAGGAGCTTGAATATCACCTAGAGTGATGAACATCTACCTTTTCTACAAGGTTGAAGATGAAAGCCTATAGAGGATGACAAGCTCACAGATGGGTGCGACAAGAACTTTTGAAAAGGTTCAATATAGAGGATCTTGGTATCCAGTACAGATACATAGAATAATAGTAGCAAAGGAAGCTACTTTTCACTCCAGTACATAATGTTTCAATGCATAAAGTACAAAAGGAAGAGGGAGAATGATGCTCTGCTTCAGAGGGAGTGACTGCATAAGATCTCGAGGTTCGACATGGTACGACAGGATGGATAGCTTACTGATGACTCTAGGCTTTACTGAGAGTAAAGATGATTCCAACATTTTCTTCAAGGCTGAAGGTGGAATACTAGTGATGCTTCTGTTATATGTCAATGACTTGTTCCTGACAGAAACGAGGAACTCATTAAGGTTGCAAAGCATGCAGTGAGGTACTTGAAGGGTACAGTTGAGTATGGGCTCAAGTATGATACGAATCAAAATATTAACCTAGAGGGTTATGTGGATTCATATTGGGCAGGCAGTGCCATTGATAGGAAGAGCACTTAGAGGAGCTACTTCAGTATGAGATCAGGTGTGATCTCTTGGTTTAGCAGGAAGGAGTCATGCATTGCACTGAGTACAACTGAGGCAAAATATGTTGCCACTTTCTATTTAGGAGGTAGTATGTTTCTTTTGAAAACTACTATTTGATTTGGTTGATATGACTTGCATTTATGTATGAAGCAGAGGGGGGCAGTGAAGCTCCAGTATGTGATCCAGACCTAGATCTCTTGAAAGAGGGAGTTCTAGCATATCCGGTGAGACAGGTTCTCTAAGCATAAATCCTAACGAAGCTCATAGGTTTCTCAGATGTAAATGGTCCCGTAAGTTGTCCTCAGATGTAATAGGTCCCGGCGAAGCTCGCAATTTATCCTTGGTCGTATTCAGCCCGATGTGATTCTATGCTAGAAATGGCCAGAGTGAAGTTTGAGTACTTCAGGGATAAGCTTGGTGTTCTCTAGATTGAGGTTCCTTCCAAGAGGAAGTGATGAGTCCATGAGCCATTCTGACATGGTGAGAGGATTGGTTCCTTCCATGGTCAGATGTAATGGCTGAGCCATTTTGTCATGGTGAGAGGATTGGTTCCTTCCATGGTTAGATGTGAGTGCTGATCCATTCTGAGGTGACTGTAAGATGTGTTCTCACATGATTAGATATAAGCACTGAATGCCATTCTCTGAATGGAGGCACCTTGTCAGTTACCAGAAATTTTAGTGTGGGACTGAAGCTCAGCTTAAGTGCTGAGATGCCATTCTTTGAGAGAATCGAGGAACCTGGTTAGTTACCAGGAATTTGGTTCAGTATGGGACTGACACTCAGCCTGGGGTTGAGAGCCTCTCTTACATGGTTGATAGGATGTGTTCCTCCCATGGTAAGATGTAAGTGCTGAGCCTTTCTTACATGGTTGATAGGATGTATTCCTCCAATGGTAAGATATAAGTGATATGCCATTATTACATGGTTGATAGGATGTATTCCTCCCATGGTAAGATGTAAGTGCTAAGCCTTTCTTACATGGTTGATAGGATGTGTTCCTCCCATGGTAAGATACAAGTGTTGTGCCTTTATTACATGGTTGATAGGATGTGTTCCTCCCATGGTCATATGTAAGTGTTGAGTCTATCTTACATGGTTGATAGGATGTGTTCCTCCCATGGTAATATATAAGTGCCATGCCTTTATTACATGGTTGATAGGATGTGTTCCTCCCATGGTAAGATATAAGTGTTGTGCCTTTATTACATGGTTGATAGGATGTGTTCCTCCCATGGTAAGATATAAGTGCTGAAGAAGAAGAAGACCTACTTGGAGGCTAGGCCTACAACTAGCATGAAAAAGGGTTGGCTATGTAGAACTTCCTGTGACGAGAAGAATGAAGAGATAGAACCATTCGATTGAGATAGCGGAAGCAGTGATAATGATGATCCATTTTTGATGATGATCCAGTGATAATCCATTTTCGATGATGATCCAGTGATGATGATATAGTGATGATCCAGATCCAGTGATGATCCAGTCTTGATAAAGATGACTTGACGATGAAGATGACTTGAAGACGAAGATGTCTTGATGGTGATCCAGATGATACAGAGAAGAAGACTTGTGCTGATAAATTGTGTCGAGAGAATACCTTCCTAGTTAAGAGGAAGTGTTGATGTATTTGTAACTTTGGAATGTATTCACTTGTATATCTTATGTATTGTACCCCGATGTTTATTCTGGGAAGTATCTATAATGTAATTGATTCATGTCATGCCCCAAGGTTTCAACCAGGAGATTCAATAAGTAAACAAGTCATGTAAAGTCATTGAGGTTAACCCTCCATTGTAAGTCAGGGCAATAGTCCCCACAATTGTGTTAAGGTTAACCATCCTTGTTTATTGGAGGTCAAAGTCCCCACAGTTGTGGGGAACTAGGGTTATTAGATTCTCCTAGAGATGTCGACCCTAGTAAGTAATTATTAAGTGGGGCCGACATGTTGAAGTGGACATTAAGTGAACGAAAGAATATAAATAGAGAGTGAGTCTCTCTATTTATCACACACACACTCACTCACTAGGGTGCATGAGTGTGTGTGAGAGAGAACAAGCTATTGGAGATCATCTTTATGTTTTCAGGTTTTACTGCTGCCATTGGTTCTCATTCTATCTTTGAGTAAGTTGTGGGGTTTTCTCCTTTATGGTTCCCCGAGGAAAATTATTTGTGTCTCTTGTCTCTTATGTTTATTGTTGTGCATGTTATTCTCTTAGATAAGATCCCAAGATCATATTGCTTAAATGATAAAAATCTAACACTTCATCCTTCTTTTTCAAGAAGTATATCCAAATATTTCTAGAGTAGTCATCAATGAAGGAGGCATATTAAGAGTACCCACTTTGTGAAGTGGTTTACATTGGTCCACAGATATCTGAGTGGATAATGTCTAGGATCCCTTTTTCCTTACTGTTACTTTTCGAAAAGGGATTCTTAGTATTCTTCCCTTGTGCACATCCTTTGCACACTCCTTCATGTTTTACTTGGATTTTTGGTAAACCAGTTACCACCTTGCTTACAATTGGAATAGCCTTGTAGTGAACATGAGCAAGCCTTCTATGCCATAGATCACTTGGATTGATGGTGCTGGTTGTTAATGCAAAATCTGTATGTCCCTTTAGTTTGTAGAGACGTTCTTCAACTCCAATCTCTAATGCATCATCGATGGTTTTGCCTTTGGTCCACATGAGGACTTCTCCATCGATAAAGGAAACTATGAATCCTTTCTTGTCTAAGGCTGAAATGGAGAGAATATTCTTCTTTAGTCCTGGGACATATAGGACATCCTTCATCTTCATAGGTTTTCCAGAATCCAATTTATAAGATGCTTCTCCTAGCCCTTTGATCTGATATTGGGAATCATATCCAAGCATTACTTTGTGTGGAGATTCCTTTTGTTCAAGGCATGAGAGCGACTCCTTGAAACCAGTCATGTGTTCAGAGGCACCACTATCAATCAGGAAGGTATCATTTCCTGGTGAGACTGATCCAGTTAGGGCAGAGATCAAAACATACTCTTCACTAGAATCTTCATCCTTCTTATTTTCCTCTTCTTCTCCTTGATCACTGTCTTCAGCAGCATGTGCTTGAAACCTTCTCATCTTCTTGATTCTTTCTGCTTTCATGGGACAGTTGATTGCAATGTGTCCTAACTTGCGACAGTTGAAGCATTCAAAGCTTGAGAAATATCTCTTGGGTATTTAAAACCCTCGAGTATTAGGAGGATGGTCATGTCTCTTTCTTTTTCCTTTGGTATGGGTAGTTAAACCTTGATCCTCATTGTCATTTAGCTTTTCTTCTCTGGATGCTATTCTCTCTTCTTCTTGGAAACATTATTCCCATAACTTCTGGAATTTGGTTAGATTTCTTCAAATTCCTCGGATGAAAGCTTCCCAATCTCTTAGAAGGTCATTCAAGGTTGTCATTACAACCTATGCTTCTTCAACCATGTCATTGATGGCTTCTAATTGATCCTTTATTTTAGCTACTCTTGTGAAATAAGATTGCATAGTTTTTGACTTTTGAGATCTTACAACTTTGAGTTGATTCCCCAGGGTCATCTTCCTATTAATGTTCCTTCCTTCAAATAGACTTGATAGGGCATTAAACATTTCTTTTGGATTCTCCATGGATGATACCTGAGGGATCACGTTATCTTTGATTGAATCATCTATGATTCTCTTAGGTATAATGATATCCTTCTTGTGCTTGGCTTTGGCTTCAGCTTCTTCTGGTTCTTTCACTTTCTCTTTCACAAATTGATTTAGATCATTCTCTTGGAGCATGATTTTGTACTTCCATGCTCTGAATTTTTTAGCCCCTTCAAGCTTTTCATCTAGACTGGTATTCTTTGTCATATTTAAGAAACTGAGAACCTCAAATGGAAAAAGATAAAGGAATACTTACCTGCAGAAGACAACGCCTAATTCAGAGGTTCTAGGGTTTGGAGTAGAAACCCTAATTTTGCAGCTGGGATCATAGGTGGAGTTGAATGATGGAAAATATTCTACCTCCTGAGGTGAGGTATACTGTATCTTCCTTTTTCTGATATTGATGATGAAAACCCTGGAAAACTGAAACCCTAGATTTTCTCGGCAGTAGTAACAGGTCCAAAATTGAAAATTCTTGGATTTTAGTTTTGTTACCATAGAAAGATGCACCCTTCAAATGTGAGTTGGAGGAGCCTTCTTTTCTAGTTGATCTGTCAAGAGGTTTTTCAAGAACAACAAACCCTAGATGTGGAGTGTCTCCTTTCAGGGTGGCTTTGATACCATGTTGAATTTTCTTTAAAATTGTTTATATGATAAGTTTAAACAATTAGCCACTAGAATATCACTAAAATAAAAACATGCACAAAAACATAAGAACACAAGAAAGCTGATATTTTCCTCGAGGAAACCACAAGGGAGAAAACCCCGCAAAACTTCCTCAGTATAGAACTCAACCAAGACAATGTAAAACTCTAGAAAACAACAACTTCCTCCTTCTTGGTGCGCTACTACTTCTCTCTCTTGCTAAAAGAAGCTTGAGTGAGTGAGTACAAATGAAGAGGAGTGCCCTCCTATTTATGTTCTTCTGTTGACTTGACTTCTAGCTTGGTGGGGCCGAATTCATTAGCTGTCCGAGCCTACATGTCCAACTGGACATTACAAATAGTATTTATTATATTGACACTTGGGTACTAATGATTCGACTTACATTTAGAGGTTTACATTGCATCCTCAATGAATCTAACAAGACCAAACTCATATCCAATAGGAGGAATACAATACAATTGAAATATCTTTCGAATTTATATTATTTTAACATAAGCGAGTTATCTATAAATAATGTTTTCACAACGTCATTGGGTTCTCTTTATTTTCTGATGAGAGTACTAATGTTAATCCTTTTGTGTGCCTATGATACAAACATGATATATGGCACATTAGAGGTTCCAAGAACTACCGGTGTCTTTAGACACCACCAAATAGAATTTGGAAAATAACATGCTCTCAAGTTGTTGCAATCTACTTTTAATGATTTTTTATATATTAATGCACACTTAATTACATTAATGAGCATTTAATTACATTGGGGGTCAACTCTTGCAACTATTGCATTGGTGGGTAAACTATGCAAAAAATCCACTAGGCAACTATTGGTAGTGTTCCCATATAGGCCTTTCCCATACACACTTGCAGGAGCCAATGACATGCAATTATGTTGCTCCGTTTGGTTTTTTGCTCCCGAACCGAAAATCACCAAGTGTCCTTGAACCACATTTTGAGGTGACTTTCAACTCGAGATAAATAAAAAAACTTGAGGTCAAATCGAAAAACAGTCGACTCTGCTGGTCTCCTAGCATGCAACTACATCTAGGGGGCCCTATTCATTGTGTTTGCATGGCCCAGTCACTACATTGTGCTTTGATTCCATAAACTAGGGGTTTGCTCAGTTTCCTTGAATGCAACTCTTGCATTGGTGGGTCAACTCTGCAAAAAAAACAAACCAGGAGACTAGTGTTACCATATTGACCTTTCTCATACACACTTGCAGGAGCCAATGGTATGCAATTATGCTTCTCTATTTGGTTTTTTGCTCCTGGAACGAAAGTCACCAACTGTCCCTGAACCACATTTTGAGGCAACTTTCAACTCAACATAAATCATAAACTGGAGGTCGGATCGATGAACTATCGACTCCGTTGGTCTCTTGGTATGCGAATACAGCTAGGGGTCCCTCTCCACTGTGTTTTCGTGTCCCAATGACTACATTGTGCATTGATTTCATAAACTATGGTTTTGCTCAGTTTCCTTGAATGCAACTCTTGCAATGGTGGGTCAACTCTACAAAAAACTCCACCACATGAATATTGGTAGTGTTCCATATCAGCCTTTCCCATACACACTTGTAAGAGCCAATGACATGCAATTATGCTGCTCCATTTGTTTTTTCTCTCTCGAACCAAAAGTCAACAAGTGTCCTTGAACCACATTTTGAGGCGAATTTCAACTCGACATAAATCGACAACCGAAGGTCGGATCGACAAACTGTTGACTCCATTGGTCTCATGGAATTTGAGTACGTCTAGGGGGGGCTCTCCAAAATGTTTTCATGGCCTTGTGACTACATTGTGCATTGATTTCATAAACTAGGGTTGTGCTAAGTTTCCTTGAATTAAAACTATCACATGAAACATATTTTTTAAATATGTTGCATGGGTTAATACTATCACATGAAACATCCTTGTTGGGTGAAAAAATAAATGGTAGTGGGCATGGCTAGACCTTGGTCTTCTGATACCAATATGGGATATTATATTTATATTTCTCTTTTTAGTATGAATGATGCGCAAATGGACTCCTCAATCCAAATATCATGACTAATAGGTACCTTATTTCCCACCCATCACCTCACCACACTATTTATAAGAAAAATGGAATTTATAAATAAGCAAAATCATACATAAATAATTATTCAACATAAATAACACATTAGGATATTTCATGATTAGGTCTATAATATCATAAAGGGACATTCATTTGTTTTTTATTAGGATCAAGTGAAAGAGAATTTTTTTCATTTAAGTCGTCAAGTGCCTTTAATATTCTTTTTTCATCACAATCAAGGGAATTACGATCCCTATGTTTTGATTAAATTAAACGCTAAATAATTAGTCCACACCATAAACAAAGTAAACCATATAGTAGGAATGGAGTGCAGTTCACGGAAGACTCAAGTGGAAGTGAAGTACAATGAAAACGCCAAGGATCTAAGATAAACCTTTATTTGTAGTGACTTATAATCTCAATTCTCAAATCACAATAGTAGAATATCTCATGTTTCTTCAATACTTATTACTTTGAAATTGAAGTTGAACCTACTACATTTGAACAAGTATAGTGGATATAGAAAAAAAAATTGGTTGGAGGCTATGAGAGATGAGATGAAAGCTATGATGGTGAACCACAGATTAAGTATCAATTTATTTAAACACATACTTAATTAAAGACATAATTAAGCATATATGAAAGGCATATAATAAATATCATGTTTCCATATCAAGTCAACCATATATATAAATATGAACCTTGCTTTATATTATATGTACGTATAATGTTTTTGAAAAATGACATGCCATGGCCATAATACAAAATAATGGAACATACTATACATTTGTGTGTATACAAACAAAAAGGTACATGTATGTATCCCCCCTATACATGAATTCTATTTATCGGCCCTATACATGAATTCTATTTATCTCCCCTTTCACTTCCAATGTCAGTGGCTTTTGAGAAGTCTGTCTTTCTTTTTCGGCTCCTCGATGGTGTTCCCCGATGCTGAACAACTTCGATCAGATCTCATTTCAGGAGAGTTCACACAAACAAAAATTTGTAAGTTAGTTTACCAGCCTATAAAAATAAATACAAATTTCTATGTACATTTGTTCAAATTCCAGGCCAATATAACATTTTTACTTATTGTCTGTGTGTAAGTGATGGTAGTCTACAGTGTAACTGCATGTAGCATCAGTTCCTCACTAACATCCTGCAAAAAAATAAATGGTACCAACAATTAGATACATGTACAACCCTGTATAAGATGAGCAATATTTGAAAATTTATCTACATCCTACATTGACATTTTCAAAGAAAGCGAGGCATACATGTACCTTGGGTAGGGGGCAGAGGTGGGTCATCAGCGGCCCTGATTGGGTGCTATTCAAGAACCACTTGCTCACTAGAATGCTGCATAAAATAATATATTTCAATGTCATCAAATCAATGGGTGCACCAAAAATATACTTGCATGTACAACGAAAATTGTATTACATGGAGGGAAAATGACTTTTCAAAGAAAGTGAGAGATACATGTACCTTGGGGGGGGGAGAGGTGGGTGAGAAGCGGCCCCGATTGGGTTCTCTTCATGCACCACTCACTCACTATAAGGATGAATAAAATAATATATGTCAATGTCATAAAATAAATGGGTCCACCAAAAAGATACTTCCATGTACAAAGAAAACTATACTAGATGGAGGGACAATGACGTTTTCAAAGAAAGCGAGCATACATGTACATGGGGGGTAGGGAGAGGTAGGTGAGTAGTGACATTGATTGGGTGCTCTTCAAGCACCACTCACTCACTAGAAAGATGCATAAAATAATATATTTTAATGTCAACAAATCAATGGGTCCACCAAAAAGATACTTGCATGCAATGAATTTTTCAAAGAAGACATACATATACCTGGGGGGGAGAGGTGGGTGACCAGAAGCACCGATTGCGTTCTCTTCAAACAACACTCACTCACTAGAAAACTGCATAAAATAATATATGTCAATTTCATCAAATCAATGGGTGAACCAAAAATATACTTGCATGTACAGAGAAAACTATACTACATGGAGGCATAATTGGGGACACAGAGATACAAGATAAGAGAGATATACATATACCTATGGGATGCTAAGAGGTGGGTCACTAGAGGGTGAAAAAAATGACAATGGCCTAAAAGGATGGGCTTATGCATCAAAGATCAAGGCCACTCGGTTGGAAAGTCTATTAGACATATGTTCCTACGTAAAAAAAAACAAAGATACAACTAGGGAATTTCAAATAATTAAAAGCATACATGTTGAATCATTAAAAGAATAATTAAAAACATAATTAAAAACATAATTAAAAACATACCTGTAGTTGCGAATCTTGCTCTACCAGTGACGTACCTATCTCAGATGCAACATATTCATCGTGCCCACCATGCATAAAATATATTGCATCAATATTAAGATGTATTAAATGTGCCAATCCCTACTATTAATATGTACATTATGATGATAAATTAAAAATTAATCTTCATACAAGTAATGGTTAAGAACCAAAATAATATGCAGATTGACCGCTGCATCCATATCATTAGCAGCAACGAGAGAAGTATGGGATTCTGGGGTGTCATTAGACACTAGCTGTAAATGTGTTCACATAAATTGTCAAATACTTAAAATATAAATAATTTATGAAACAATTGGAAATTGCGATATAAAAAAAATAAACTATGTGAAGAACGAGTTTGACTTACATATTGGAGTAACCCATCACCGCAAAACTCTAAATAAGGGCCATAGCATATGTTTCCACAAGATGTGCAAGGATGTGGCATGCCGTGACGCTCTGAACCCTCTACATGTCCAGTGTGATCTCTAGATCTGGTAGGATGTGGAGACCTAAGTGCATGCTCCGTGTTTGATGGGTCAGTCCCAGATGCGAAAGCCTCAGATGTGCCAACCCCTTGGACTACATTTCCCTCGGCAACAGTCCCATGTCGAAGCAATGTATCTGCCAAATGGAATAATGCCACATGTGTGTCATCAATCATGGGACCTATAGGAGGATATAACCGAGGGGGGTTTTGTGTGCGTGGAGGTCGTCGCACATGGTTTGGATCAGTCCTCTCCCCTTGCCTATCTTTGGGAATCCCATATCCAACCCCCTGGAACTCTAAAATATCAAAGTAATTTATGTGTTTACCCAAGATAAAATCGACATACAATTTCCTAAGGAAATGGAATGGGATGTCTCTATTCCCATGAGGGTCTTTATCGAAGACCATGTACCAATGATCCATCCCATTGGCTTTAATATTTGGTTCTACACACTAGTCTATGGAAATTTTTGGTCGATTGGTGGGAGGAACCAATCCAGTGCCAGGGTCTTGGAATAGTGAAAAAAGTTGGTCTTTTGTTATCTTTAATTTATTTACATCTTTGTAGCTCAACCTAGTGGAATAGTATTTCCTTCGGGAATCCTTGTAGGAGCTAATGTTGTAAATTTCTCCCTAGGCATTGGAGATTGTATTCATTATGTTATCTAGTTCCTCTCCCAATGACCGTCTTATGTGGACCCCCTGTAAAAATTGAACTAAGTCATCTTAATGCACCTAAACGAGCAAGAATTTCTGAATTTCTGAATTTGTATTTTATTTTTGGGCACATTTTATGATGTACGCTGGTCATAGTGGGACAAGCTTCATGTACATACGAGATGTAAGCTTGTGACCTGCGTATACACATAAATAGGTATTTTTAAGTTGTTTCTTGGAACATCAAGATTTCTTTTGAGCAAACGAGGTCCAAAGAGTCTACAGAGGAACATGGAAGGCCATAAAAGTGTGATCTACCAAGTGTGATAAAATCACCTATAATAGATTCCCCCTAATGTGTGAAGTTAGGGGGGTAATACGATGGTCGAAATACATTATATCAATCCATAAGTGGAGTAATGAAGACCCAGGTGGAAAAACCAGCCACACATCAGTACAATACAATGATAAGACTTAGCATGTGACTGCAAATATGAATTACAACATTCCTGGATTCAACATACTACAATGGCCATGAATATGCATGATAAACATATGTTTCATGTGGTCATCACCACGTACAATATATAGTGAAATAAGGTCTCCATATGGAATGAAGACATCTAATGGTACACTGGAGTCTAGTCATGAGGGTTGACATCTCATGGATACTAGGACGATCAAAGAGGTAGCATATATGGAATTCCACCAAGATTGGAGGTATTCTACACAAACCACTACGTACATGTCCCATCATGTGAATAAAGGTGTCGAAGTCAAACATGTGGTCCATCGTCTGATTACTGGTCATTGATGTATACCATTAAAAAATGTGAGATATCCCATCAATAATGATAATGGGAATCAAGGTACAAAGTGAAATCACACTAGTGTGAATAGATGTGTTGAGGTCGAACACTTGATTGAATCCATCGATCAGGGGACATTGATGGATTCCCAAGACTATCGATGATGAGAGAACCTGCCACTGATGATTGCAAGCTTAAAGGAACTCAATGGACTCTAGAATCCTATTCCATAATAGATGATTTAAAGTCAATGGAATGGAATCCACTAGAAGGAGGGAATTAAGCCACCCCCCATCAACAAACGTGAGGTACTCAACAACACTGGATAATTTGGAATAAATCAAATGATCCAGATGTCCACGAACCAAGATAAAAATTCCTTCGAACAATACCATAAGGAATATGGTGACTGATAGGAAGCATAGATTTGACATGCAAACTGGGACAACTCTGAATAATGAGTACAACTCCTAAAGTCATACTAATAACCCAACTAATGGATGGAATACACAATGCTCTGTTCGAAGGAGAAATGACTCAACAACTTCCAAAAGTAACATCATTTCCCGTCTGATTTTTATGTTTTTTATTTTATTTTTTGGTCTTTTTCATATTAGGAGTCTTGAAAAAGAATAAAACTGCTTATGATACAGAACTAGGTGGAGACGAGTGTTGCAGGAAAGAAAACTAGTTTCTATAGTGGAACATACCTATGCTCAATTTAAGGGAGCATGTGCCGGATAAGGACACTACATGGTATGTCTCCTCCGGGTAAGAGATGATCACATTGCAAAATATATATAAGAGGATATTTTTGTCTCGAATTGAGGCAAGATTAAGATATATGGCTAATAAAACTCTAGCAGGGAGTCGACATAAATATCAATACGAAAAACGTACGCATGAAAATGCATTTACAACTTGATATAAAGGGGAGTTCCTGTGGGAAATGGCTAGCATAAAGTTCAAGAAATAATATGTGGTTCTTGATCAAAGATATGGTGTGACTATAAAGGAGTCCCAGACCTAAGGGAAAAACCGCAACATGGATACCAAATGGAAAAGCGAGATATAACTGGGGCACCCATGAAATAGGAAGGCTCTACCACTTACGTAATGCCACTTCTAGTAGAGGTGTGAGGTTCTATAACATTACTAAGTGGGTTCATACCTATAGTTTAGGCGACATGGTCAAAGGATGATGCATGATGCAAGCGAAATGGTGTTCCTATCCTATATGCCAGTTCAAAAATATACATGTGATAGGTACAGACAGGTCAAGACCTCGATGAAAATGCGCTCGAAACAAGTCCCTACATCATAAATTTAGGCCAAAACAGTTCAAAAAGGTCAATAGCAGTCCAAAATTTAGGCAAGTGGGTAAAATTTTCGAAAGAAATTTTATAAATAGTAAAAAATTCATTTTTCACCATACCATTTATTTTTTACAAAATATAATGCATGTTGATTGTCTTCCCTCTCTCTGTCTATGGACCCAGGTTCAACCCCTTTTTGGTCAGCACAACAAATCCCAATATATCAACTCAACGGAGTGGAGCATAGTTGACAACACCTGTGACACAGATGCCGTCTCACCCAAGATATCTCAGTTTTATGGTAAATTCAAAAACCACATTTTCATAGTGTGTATGGGAGGGTGTTTTAATACCTTGGCTTTGCACCAAGGTTTTCCGACCGACGACCGAGAAGATGGGTTACTTATATGCACTGTATTTCAATACCACTCTTTGATCTAACCCTTATTTACTTGAGTTAAGTGAACTAATTAGTGAATAAACACCATAAGCATACTTCTTAATATAATGCAACCGTCACACATTTATCCGATTGTAATACAGTAATCAACCAATAATTTAACAAAACATTTATGCAACTAACTATGCTACTCAATATTCACACATATACACAACATATAACGTAGAAACCCATATGGGAAAAAACCACAAGGTGCTCTTCATCTGGCATTAGCATGAGGAAACCGATGCACCTTTTGTCCGCGCACAAAGCTACAAACTCTGTTCAAGCTATTCTATTCTATATTTACACACTATCCTCCCTCTCATGCTCTTTGATCTTCTCTCTTTCTCTCTATACTCTAATCCTACTAGCGATCCGCAGACAGCCTGGATTGAATTGACCTTCTATACCTATCTACGCACTCAGCTACAAAACCACTACTCTGATGCACTCAGCGATCCAGAGTCATTAACCAAAAACTATCTATCTCAATCCTAGCTCAAGCCTCTTTTCCAAGAATCTAGAGATTACTCAAAATTGTTGTATCATCTAATTAACTAAAACCATCTAACCCATTTACAGCTTGGGTTCCTTATTTATATTCCTATTACATAATCGATACAGATCCCATGCATGTTTATTACACACTCAATATTGACTTGATACAGACTCTAACAGACTCAGCTTCAGTCACTATCCTAGCTGACTTACTATCTTCAACCAATACGCTATCTTTCCTATTCTAGAAATACATAAAAAAAGGTGTTATCGACCTGACTTACAAAGATTCCTTTACATGTGTGTTTTACATTGGTTCTAGTCGAGCTCGCAACCACAATTTCTAAGGACTGCCACTTTCTTGGCGTTATGCCTTAATGTCATTTTCCTATCATTACGCTTCTTTTCACTTCTGCTTTCGTGAATATTTTTCCATGTCATCTCGTATATTTCTCTATCCTTCAGTTGTAGCTTACTTTCTGGCACAACTTCCTCGTCTCATGCCTTCTCTTTGTATTCTTCTTCACTTTCCTTCATTTGTTGCAACATTCTTCCCCTTCCTTTGATGCTACTTCCTATGTCGTAGCACCTTCCTCTTCTCCTTTACACTTTTATTCCATATTTAGGCAGAATTCTACATGAATTTTTTCATTGTCCTGAGTTCCAATAGCCCCCAACACTCAGCTATGGCTCGTCTTGAGCCACACGAGCTATTCCTCCATGGTTTGGCTTATGCTGATTTTGGTGTGAAAATCCTCCATGATTTTCAGCAACTTCACTATTTCTGCGTGCACTTCCTCCTTTGTTTTCTGCATGTGCTCCACCAGGTTGGAACTGATGTGTTCCAACATGTCTCTTTATATCAAGGTCACTACCTCATGCACCTTCTAGTGCACAGGTTGAATTGTCCCTGTGACTCTTTCTTCTTCTAACTTTATGTTGCATCTGTGTTTGACCATATGTTCATTCTGTGTGTGTAGCTAGCTAGAGGGTTTATGTTCCTTCTATGTTTGGCTTTGTGTTTTGTAACCTTTATATCTCCTGGTACCACTATCATTTTGACAACCTCTCAGAAGGCAGTTTCATTCAGTAACAGTGCTACAACCTTTTCAGACCTGTCATTCTTGTCTGCTTCTAGATGTTTTTACCGCTAAGTGGAGTAAGACGTAGGGGTAGAACGCAGGGGCTGAAGAACTTATCGATAATACTGATGTTCTTTGTCCACATTTATAGCTTCAGCTTTCAACTTATTCCAGGATTTTCCTTCCTCCCATCAGAATATTCCTTGGCATTACTCGTGAATGAGTATGTGTCCTCCGGGTTGTTAGCACTATTTTGAGCTAAGTAGTAGGAGGGGGTTAGATCAGTGAAAGAAAGAGGAAGGTTTGAGAATTTTCCATGTCATATGAACTTGAAGGGTGTTGATGGGGTTCCTACATGTTATAAGGGATTTCTTCATTGCTTTGAAGTACAAAATTACCGAAAATCCCAAATTTTAACCTTGTAAATATCACTGAATAAGAAAATTTGCTCAAGGTTATATGGTGATAGGAATGAAGGGCTTGGATGCATAGCATAGAAAATCAAAGGCTGCATATGATTTATCCAAGGAAAGATGCACATTCTAAAATAATTTGGTATTGGCGGAAGAAGGTTAAATTTCATGCACGATTAGCCATTGGATGAATAGATGAAAGCAAATCGACAATGCATAAATATTTCTCTAAGAGGACTATCAAGGAGAAACAAATGGAGAATGTTTACGAAATATGGTACACTCCTCATATTTCAATGGATGAGATTCGATGGTGTTCGAGATCTACAAGGGGAGTGAATTTCACAATCCCAACATGCATGAACATATCAAATTTCATCCTTTGTGAAATCCTGTATGAGTTGCATATTTCAACGATTGAGATCTGATGAGGTTGAAGATCTATGGTTGATATGAATTTCACAATGGAAACAAGCATGGGGTAATTAAGTTTCTAAATCTAAGAAATCCCCTAGGACCCACATATTCCAATGGTTAATATATTGAGTGGATTAGATCTATGGTGGATATGCATTTTGAAGCCAAAACATCCATGAAAGAATAAACATTTTAGGGCTGCGAAATATTGTAGGCCCCGCACATTTGAAAGGTGGATATTTGGGAGGATTTTTAATCCACGGTCTAAGATTATTTCATGACAAGAACAAGAAAGGGATAAATCACAATGGTGTATTGCGAAATCAGGTAGGACCTGCACCATTGGATGGTTGAGATGCAGGTAAGATTGAAATCTACGGCTGAGGATTATTTTGCAGTTTTAAGATGCGGGGAGGAATAGAATGATGGAGGCTGTGAAATGAAGTTAAAGGGAAGAAAAAATAAAGGGTGAGGATCTAAGTAGGAGCATATCTATGGCGAGCATTGATTTCATAAGATAAAGGTGTGATAAAGAAGAAAATCTATAGACCTGCGAAATGGAGCTAAAGGGTGTATACAATGAACGACACATATTTCATCTGGGAAAGATATAAGGTTCAAAATCATTGCGCAAGGAAAACATGCTCATTCATAGTATGGAAACAAATTTGTGAAATTGGTTAAAGTAAAAATGAGATCAACAACTTAAAAAGGGTTGTATCCAGATCAATGGTTATAGTTTAATCTCAGATTGTGAGTTGCAGGAAGGATAAGGGGGGTAACATTGTATTGGAGGAAAATAGTGGATTAAGTTGGAAAAAGGATCGACAATGCATAATCAATCAAGCATGATGGAAGGCTGAGAATTGTTTCTATTGTAAAAGATGCAAGATGGATAAGAATATTAAAAATTTATAAAAATACTTTGCACGTGAAATTGGGGTATTATTTTATTCTCCTGCATCGAAAAATGAAAGATAAAAATAGTACAGAAGCAACCAACTCATACATCATCCTTTGGCCACTTGTCAAAACACCAAGTATGCCTATGTCTCTTCTGAAACTATATAAAATGGCTCAAGTTGAAAATGTAGAGGTCCAGAACCTAAAACACCAAAAAGTTGAAGAGTTGTTTAAAGATAGAGATGCATAGGTTTTTGACAATATTTTGTGAAATGGACCAATTGATAGTGTTAATCAGAAGCTAAAAATGCTAAAATACTAAGGAATCGATATTCACAACGTTTTCCAGTCTTACTTTCACTTTTTCACTACTGACCAAACCCTAAACTACCTAGAATTTGTTCATTAGTGTGTCGACAATTATTCTCTTTATGAAAGAGTGATAATGGATGTTACTAGCTCCAAAATATCCTGTCCCATTAATTCTCTCGTCATTATAAAAACCCTACTAGTACCTGATGAATTCACCCTAAAATATAAGGATTACAATGAGGAGTCTATAGTTAAATGTTTTAGAGAGTATGTAGTAGAGAAGAAGCAAGAGTTTTTCAAGAAGTGTTTTAAACCAGATGACGAGCTATTAGACCAAGCATTTCTAGTTGATGCCACCCTTTTCAATGAAGAAACCTAGTGCATTGTAACCATGTTGAGTCATTTTTTAGGTTTAAACACAGACAAGTACATTACTGAGCCCCTCATGAGTCTATTGTTTGTCATGAGTACTTGTCTGGTTGAGTTTGAAGAGTCCAGTCATTCAATACAAGTTTCATGATTTAAATTTGATGAATTCTTAGCTGAGAATAGACATTCTCAATTAGTGGATTTCCACAAGCCCAAGACTTTCAGATTTCAGTCCTACTTACTGAAAATGTTTCTTTGCAGCTGCTAGAAATGGTACTTACTGATGAAATGAATAGATATTACACTAAGTTTATCAAATTCCTCATGTTAGAAGTGTATACTGCTATTTTTCAAAAGAAACTGCCTAGGGTACTACCAGAAATGAGAAGTATATTGCAACTTTCTATAGAGAAAATGATAGGTGACTGGTTCCTGTTTGAGCATGGAGTAGTGAACAGGTTGTATGGTTTTTTTCATCCACCTTATATGTTTCATGCCTTATTGACTCCTAGATTGTTCTCCATGGAATTCATTAGACAAAAGTTAATAGTGGAGATTGAACACTTCTTAAATTACAAGAAGTCTATTGAAATCAAGTATCCATGGGATGTAGGCCCGTTTATTATCAAGAATAAATCCGCTCTACCAATGATCGAGAGTTTACTAAAAGATATGGTATTTTTTACAGAAATCGTTGTTAACTATGATCCTCGTCATGTTATTTCAAACATAATAAAATATCTTAAAATAAGTCCTTTTGAGCATGAGGAGATTGTTGGATTAGAATATGCTGCAAATTGGTCTGATTATCCAAAAGGGACTCCAAAGGATACTGATATGCATGAGGATTTAACTTCTTTTGTAAGAGAGATTACTTCATTGCAACCTGACACTTCCAATTTGATCTCAACAGTTGAGAATATCACACCTTTGTCTAGTCATTCAGAAAGAACCAACAAGCGATATTTCTCATATGCTATGGATATTGAAGATGAGGACACTGCCAGAACTCCTAAGAAGTAGAGGACTAAATCAAAAAGACAACTTGTCTAGGATACAGAAGAAGACAAAGGAAATAAAAATATGAAGGTGACAGGGCATGAATGAGTATGCATTTGCTGACACACCAGCTGACTCCACATCTCAATTTAAAATCAAGATAGAATTGTTGGAAAAATATAAAGAAGCCAAAGATACGAATTCAGAAGAAACTTTGAAGTTGTATTCAGAAGTAAGGAAAATATCTAATCAAGATATATCCCTTGTTTCTGTTAGATATTATTCCCAAAATAATTTGAACTTGGCCTTGGAAACCAAGAATAGAGTTTCCGAAATGAAGATGGACTTGGAAAATATCCCTATCCCTGACATGATACATTTGCACAAGAAAATGTGGGATATTTTGTTTATTGATATGTTGAAATCTACCTTGAAATTATCAAAGTTGCAGACACGTAAAAGAAAAATTGAAAATCAGTCGAGACAGTAAAAGGTGGAGAACAAATCCCACCAAGCACAAATAAAGAAGTTACAAATAGATCTACAGGTTGCCGAGAGCCAAGTTGACAAGGGAGATGGGATACAGAAGTTGCTGATTGAAAAGGAAAATACTATCCAATTGTTAAAAAATAAACTAAAAATACCTTCTACAGAGCTGATACAGGGACCTTAACTAGCTGATATGAAGAAGGAGAAATAAAGATTGAATAATGAGCTAACTGATTGCAAATCTAAATTATTAAAATTTGCTAAAAAATAAAAATAGTGGCATAAAGACATGGCTTTGGTGATTGAGAGTGAGAATACTATGAAAGAAAAATATGATAAAATGGAAAGGAAATTATAGGAGAAGGAAAAATAACTTGAAGGCATGATTATTCCTCCTACAGTTGAATCTAGTGAGCAAACTATAGTCCAAGCTATGTCACAGGTAAGCATAAAAGACTTAGAGCTAACTGGGTTCAAAACTCAAATTAAAAACCTGGAAAACTTGACATTACAAAGATAACAAGAGAGAAAAACTTGGGAAGCCAAATCTCAAGCTTGGGAGGCCAAATGTCAAGAATTGCAAACCAAAAATGATAAATTAATGAATAATGCAATATGTCAATTACCAGTTATGGGGGGGAAACATATCATATGGGATGCCATAATAGAAAAAGAAGACAATTTCAGACCCTACCTTGACTATATATTAGATAAAGAAGTGGTTATTCATTCATCCAGGAAAATTATGGTAGTAGCCAGGGAAAAATTGAATAAAAAGGCAGTTGACTATGCCAATAATGCCATCAATTTTTTGAATGGTTTGTTAGAGGATGATTTGAAAAAGGAAACAATCAAGTATAGAATATCAATTATGACCCGGACCAGGTAAGTAGTGAATAAATATCACCATTCAGACACAGTCCATGCCAAAGTTGACATTATGGCTCATCAAGTAAATGTTTTTATTGATATGTGTGATCCTTTATTTAAGAAAGGACTCCCATTGTTTTGGGAAGAAAAAGGTGCAATAATGACTCAAAAGGAATATCATGAAAAGTTGATTGAACACATATTGGATCACACCAATTTGGCTGATATGAACCAATCCCTATTTGGCAGGATGATTGTTGATAAATTCGCTGATGAATTTTATTCTTATATGGATCATATTGAATCGTGCGTGTTGGTTAATGAAATGTGTACTTTGGAGCTGCCTTCTGCAGACCAATGGAAGACAATATAAAAGTTTGGGAGAACCAAATACACGTTGCACACTTGAAGACATGAAGATTGTGGAGATTTAAATGATAAAGAGTAGTTATTAGGCACTAGTTTGTTTTCTAGAAGCTGTTAGTAGTTAATAAGTGTCGATTGACACATGTAAAGGCAGTTGTGCCTATTTTTAGCAGTTAGTTTATTTTCAGCTCATGGAGCAAATGTATAAGAACCTCTAAGTTGTATGGAAAAAGGGTTGAAACCTGTGAGATTTTGAGTTATGTATTTTGATACCTATTTTTAATAAAATTGCAGAGCCGAATGCAGGCCTTTCATCAAAGATTCATGTGTTATTTCTGATTACAGTTTGTACTTTCTCTTCCTTGTGAATGTTTTCCTGTTTTACCTTCCATTATGTTTTCCCTCATGTCTGAAATGAGTGTTTAATGGTTCAGAATTCATACATGTTTATGATCTGGATATTATTTTAGATATTCATAAATATTTCAACTAAAACTAATGCATAATTCATCTTATGGTGCTCTGTATTGATGGGTTGTTCTTGTTTCTATCCTACCACCAAACAATCAACATTTTGACTGTAACTGAGTAAATCTCTTGACTTTGTTGAAGTTATATGCAAACAACCTTGTGATTCATTCATTAAATAATTTGACTCCATGCCCAATGTTTACTTGCTTTGTTTCAACCAAAAACATAATCTAAACCTTTATTTTATTTTCATATCTGGCCTTGTTAAAAATCAATGAGAGATCCCTTTCTAGAAAGGAAAAAGCCAGTTTTCTTTCTTAAAGTGGTTTTGTTGTTACCTTGAGATTTCCTTCCCACAACCTGACATAAATTTTGAGTGCTAACAATTTGGCGCTGTCACTGGGGAACGAGAGTTCAAATCAACCCTAAAGAGATGACAAAGACTACAAGATTTCAAGAAAGAAAGGATCTCTATGGGAAAATAAATATTTCTAAATTTGAAAAAAGGTTGTGCATTTTCCCTGGCGACTCCACATTCATTTTGAGCAATATTTCAGAAGAAATCCTGGCTTTCAGGAGATCACACACACAAGGTAACCCTAATACTGAAATTTTACAAAGTGTGGAAAACCCAGAAAGTTTTTTTAGACATAGGACTGGAAAAAATAAAGCTACTACTTCTCAAATTGAAAGGTCCTTATTTCAAGAATATTTTCATAGTTTCTTAGATATGGATTTAGGATTGAATATTAAAAAACATTTATGAATATCTAAGTTAGATTCATATTTGAAACATACGGAGATTAATCCAAAAAGACTTGAGTCTTATCTCCTAGTTCCTTGTGGAAGAATTTACAAAACCCTGTAAAATTTGAAGAAAACAGTCCTCTTTCTCAAACTCACCAGCAACATATTTCAAGTCCTGTTCACAATCCTCCTCAGAACCCTCCTGTATTTCCAAATCCACCTGTTGTTCCAAACCACTCAGACAAATGGCATCCAGTTTTGCACCCTTGGCTTTCCAGCTGTTTTGCATGACCTTCCTTTAAAGTACTCACAAAAAATTTATTTATATGATGGGGAGCGAAACTTTTCAGAAAGGAAACACACGGATAGGTTTGAGGATTTCATGGACCTGGAATAGGTTGATCATGAGGATGCAAAGATGCTATTTTTTTCTCATATTTTATCTGGAATGGAAAAACGATGGTTCAAGGACTCACCAACAAGATCTATCCCCACCTTTGAGGCCTTTCAAACACTATTTATGGATAAGTGGGAAGCAAGAAAGAGACCTTTACAAATATTATCTCAATATAACAATTTAAAGAAATGGAATTTTGAATATGTGTATGAGTTTTCTAGTAGGTTTATGAGGGTATATAATTCTATTCCAGGTGACATTAAACCCTTGGTAGGTGCTGCAAAACTACATTATGCAAATGCTTTTGAGAGTGGTTTTGCATTACAGTTAAGAGAAAGGAAGTCTGCTGGTTTTTCTATTATATTTAAAGATGCACTAGAAGTGGAGGAAAATTTAATGGCTTCAGGGAAACTAAAGAATCAATAAGAGGAAGATAAAATAAGACAATACAATCAACCATCCATTTCTTCCCCTTCCTCTACAAATGATGCCAAGTTTGACATAATGATGAAGCCTATGGAGAGATTGATTGATATTTTGGCTGTAGATAACAGACCACCAAACAGAGAGCAGCCTAAAAATCAGATCAGAAATCCTAATTTTAGGAGACCACCACCTCCTCCAAGAAACCAAAGGAATCCTGATGATCAACAAATTAGACCACCATTTCTAGAGAATTTAGTTGACGAAGGGGGAGAGGAAGAATAAGAGCCAATGGACCATCACATTCATCACTTTGATGATGTTAATGCTGAGATATATCTCATTGGGGAGGAGCATAACATGTTTTCTCATGATGATGAAAGTACTATTTCAGTAAGAGATCAGAGCATTATCTCAGAGGATATTAGAATGCCATTGATGATGTTCAAAGAAAATTAAAGTTGAGAAGTAGATATGTAGTGATAAATAAATGAAATCCAAACCAAAATCAGCCTTATGCTAGTAAACAAAATCAAGAAAAAGAAAAAGAAAATGAAAAGGAAACAAAAAAAGACACCACTGTACATAAAAATTATGAGAACAAAGAACAAAAGTCAAAAGAAAACAAACAACTAGTACCGATTGATGTGGAAAAAACAAATCCATCCTTCAATTTACAGTCTGGATTGTAAAATATCAATCTCTCTATTCCCTTTAATGAACTCTTGAGGAATAATGAATACAGGGAAACAATTACATAAATGGTTAAAAATCAGGATGAAAATCAACCAGACATCTTAGAAGTGACAGAATATTACCCCATTATTATCCTTGGGCCAAAAATTGAAGAAAAAAAGGATGAGGATATTCCTCCTTTTTATCTAAGTCTTAATGTATGTGATATGATATTGCACAATGCTTTGTTAGATTCTAGTACATCTCATAATCTTATGCCTAAGGTGGTAGTGGGCAGTTTGGGGTTAGAGATTACTAGGACCTATAAATACCTATATTCTTTTGATTCAATAAAGGTGAGATGTTTGGGATTAATAAAGGATATGGTGGTGACCCTTACGCAACTTCCAACAAAAAGTGTTGTTATGGATGTTGTGGTAGCTGATATTCCTCCCAAGTTTGGCATGTTGTTGTCAAGATCTTGGACATCATAATTGAAGTGAACTTTTCAAATGGACATGACATATGCTACCATTCCTTTATTTGGAGGCAACAATAGGTTGCATAGAGAGAAGAGATTGGCTTATGTAGTTAGCAACAAAGATAAACATGAAAACCATCTTATTTATCTTGTTTATATTGAATTAGGATCTTCAATATTTTTCAATGATCGCCCTCAAACAAATCCTGATATTCCTATTCAAATAGAGTTTAAAGAAGATCAAGATTTTGCAAAAAGACAAGAGGATTTATACAAGAAGAAGAATGAAGAAGGTTTATGGACTATGTACTTTGATGGGTCTATAAATAAAATACCACATAGTGATATCATTCATATAAACTACCACAAATACCACGTAGTGATATCATCCATAGAATACACAGTGATATCAGATATAGTTAGTGCAATTCTCAATGTTGAAGAACCAAGGAGTAAAAAGGAAGTGCATTCATTCATTGGTCAGGTAAATTTATTAAGGAGGTTTATTCCCAGTTTTGCTAAAATATTGAGGAATATTACTAATATGCTGAAGAAGGAGAACGAGATAAAGTGGATAGTAGACGCAAGGAAATATTTCAGAGATATTAACCAAGAAATTATAGAATCTCCAGTTCTAGTAAGTCCAGATTTCAATAAATATTTCCTAATTTTTTCTTATGCCTTAGAACATACTATTGATGGAGTTTTGTTATAGAAGAACAATCACAATACTGAACAACCCATAGCTTTCTTTTGCAAGGTATTAAGGGATGGGAATTGAAATATGATATCATGGAAAAGAAGGAATATGCTCTAGTACATCTTTGAAATATTTCATAGTTTCTGTTCTTTGTTCACATATTATTGCTTATGTTCCAAGTAATGTGGTGAAGAGTATTCTTACATAGCCAGATCAAGAAGGGAAAATAGAAAAATGGATTGTTGTGCTGTTGGAATACGATATTGAAGTTAATCCTACCAAGTTGATTAAAGGAAAAGGACTTGCAAAAGTGATGGAAAACTCTAATTGTGAATCCTTATAAGTCAATTTTTTGACCAGTCATTCAAATCAGCTTGATAGAGGGGTACAGGTAATGCCTTATTTTTCTATATATCCTTGGTACTCTGATATTGTGTATGTTTTACAGAATTTACAAGCTCCTGCAGGGTTAAGCCAAAAAAGGGTAAGATTTGTGAAGTTGAAATCTGCCAAGTTTTGTACCTTAAATCAATACCTCTATTGGAAGGATCCTAGTGGCGTCTTACTAAATTTCTTACTGGAGAATGAATACCAGTAGAAAATGAAGGAGTTTTACAAAGGTGATTGTGGAGGGTCATCACTCATAGAAAGTGATAGAAAATAAAATTTTGAGAGCTGTTTTTTACCGACCCTCATTATTTTCTGATGTTTATAAGTAGACCACTACATGCCACCAATGCCAGATTTTTTATGGTAAGAGGAAACTGGTCCCACTTCCTCTTAACCCAATATCAGTAGAGGCACCTATTCAGCAATGGGGATTAGATTTCATTATAGGCATTAATCCCAATTCCTCAGGGAAGCATAGATGGATTTTAACAAAAACTGACTACTTCACCAAGTGGATTGAAGCAATACCCACAAGGAGGGCTACAGATGCAGTGATCATGGATTTTATCGAGAATAATATTTTGGCTAGGTTTGGATGTCCTGGGAGGATTGTGATTGATAATGCAATTGCTTTCAATTATAGGAAGATGATCTGTTTTTGTTATAAGTATCATATTAGTCTTGATCATTCTACTTCTTACTATCCACATCGTAATGGAATGGCATAGTCTTCTAATAATATCTTGGTAAGAATAATCAAGGAATTGTTGCAGGAGCAGCAGGATGAGCCAAATCACATGCAAAGGAGGATAAATCAAATAATAGAACTAAATGTGATGAGAGATAAATCCTATGATAAAGTGCAAATACACCAAGAGAATATGAAGAACACTTTCGATAGGAAGGTCAGGGAAGAACACTTTTATATTGATGATTTGGTTTTGAAATGGGATTATCCTAGGGAAGACAAGCATGGTAAGTTTAATCACATGTGGGTAGGTCCATATATGATTTCCGCATACAAAGGTGAAAATTCATTCATTCTGAATCATCAGGATGGGTCTCACCTGAAAGGAGGCGCAATCAATGGAAGATATCTAAAGCATTACCTATAAGGAGGGAAAGAGGTAATTTTTTGTACTATAGTTGTATATATTTATTTACTTTTTCAGTACAGATGGTGAGCAAAAATATTTGAATCCCGCAGTGAAGGCCCTAATATCTAGAGGGGTAACCATGTTTCTTTAACTCTTCTTTTTTATTTTTATAAATACAGAAAAATAAAAAGGGAAGTTAAAAGCATGAAAGGATTGGGAACAACCCAATGGATCAGGAAATGGTCTACGAGGTTCTTTGCTACCTTGTAGGGAGGATATCATCCCCAATTGGAGCCAACCATTAGCACTATTTTGAGATAAGTAGTTGGAGAGGGTTAGATCAATGAAAGAAAGAGGAAGGTTTGAGAATTTTACATGTCAAATGACCTTGAAGGGGGTTGATGGGGTTCCTACATGCTATAAGGGATTTGTTCAATGCTTTGAAGTTTAAAATTACCAAAAATACCAAATTTTAACCTTGTAAATATCACTGAATAATAAAATATGCACGAGGTTATATGGTGACAAGAATGAAGGGCTTAGATGCACAACGCAGAAAATCAAAGGCCGCAGATGATTTCACCAAGGAAAGATGCACAATATAAAAGAATTTGGTATTTCCAGAAGAAGGTTAAATTTCATGCAAGATTAACCGTTGGATGAAAAGATGAAATCAGATCGATGGTGCATAAATATTTCTCTTAGTGGACTAGCAAGGAGAAACAAATGGAGCATGTGTGCGAAATATGGTACACTCCTCATATTTAAATGGATGAGATTTGATTGTCACATACCCCAATTTTGTAAAATAATGTTAATTGTTTTAATTATATTCCTGAGACATTATGTTAAATTTAATGCTAAGTAGGAACTGATGACTCAGCAAAGTCAACAGAAGTGGAATGTAATTCAGAATATTTTATTATTAATAAATAAATTGTGTAGACAACAACATGGGAGAGCTGTTAAAAGAGGTTATTGGTCAAACTGGTGGATGGAACTAG
>LPNX010830196.1:67579-136217 GCA_001517045.1 Pseudotsuga menziesii | reverse complement strand
CTGCAGAAAATGTCCAGTAGGGTTAAGCAACATGAAGACTATACATCTCAGTCAATTTTTCATCATGGACTAATCAAGTTAATCATCAGCAAGGTTTTGTAGAAGGAAGGGAGATCCTGGGATTTTTTTATCTTTTGGTCTGGTTTTCAAACCAAAGAGGAAGATCAATAGCCTAAAAGGCAAGCTGATAAAGGTAAGGTTTTGATGAGGAAATTAGGTAAAAAGTCTAAGCCTGAAGATAAGCTAGAGGTCAAAGTTGAGGAAGCATCAGAGCAGGTGGAAAAGGATAATAGACCCAAAGTATTTTCAGCTAGTAGCAAAGGCAAGTACTCACTGTTTGAAGACCAAGAGCACCTGTTACAGCCCATGGTACCAACAGAGATCCCTCATGAAATGAAAAATGCTGATACACAAAAGGTGACTGCGCATGAAGAAGAATTGCAAGACAAGCAGAGAAGCCCCATTACTGTATTGTCTGATGATGAAGGTTACCTTTTAGAAGAGGAGCGGGTAGAAAAAACTACAATTGAAACTGAAACCTACAGAGAGATTCCTTCTTCAAGAAGCAAAGCAGCAAAGCCTAACAGAAAGAGGGGTAAGCCTGAAATAGTAGAGTTGGCTCCTATCCAGCATCAAGGAAAAGAGTTGAAAATGCAAGGAGAAAAAGCATCATATTTCAGACATAAAACTAGGTTGAGGAATAAGCTAACACTGAACATGAAAAAATTGCTCAATCCCAGGTTATACACAAATGAATTTACTGTGTTAGATGATGTATCCCCTGATGAAAATCCAGAAATTAAGAAAGCTAGCAGAAAAGGGAAGAAGCCAGCAACTGTAAAAGCTCCTTATGTACAGCCTGCAGAAGTCGAGAGTTCATCAAAATCATTAGAAGATTCAAGCAAGCCTGCATCTAAACTATCTGCAATAAT
Organism: Pseudotsuga menziesii; assembly: GCA_001517045.1. Taxonomy (NCBI): domain Eukaryota; kingdom Viridiplantae; phylum Streptophyta; class Pinopsida; order Pinales; family Pinaceae; genus Pseudotsuga; species Pseudotsuga menziesii. The sequence goes on along the minus strand of LPNX010830196.1, from coordinate 135,285 downwards.
TCTTGAGATTAAAGATAAACTCTTAAAACAGCAGCAAGAAGAAAAGGCAAAAGCATGTCCTGTTGAAAATCAGGAGTGGGAGGAAGAAGATGAAGCTATACTCAGGCAAGTAGGAATTATAAAAGAGCCTAGTATTCCTACTGATTTGTCATACTTTTTAATGCAGGATACAAATATACTTGAGATCCCTAGTTTTGATGAAGAAAACTTGCAGGAAAGTATTCAGAAATACAAGCAACAAATGAAACACTTACAAGAGACTAATGATGGGTTATTGAAAGTCAATAGAGGGCTTATAGAGGAGCTGCAGGATGTCCATAATCATTTCCTGGAGCTATCAGAAGTGTCTAAAGAGGTGCTAAAAAGGAAAAGAGCTACTGACAGATATTCCACAAAGCTAGAGGAAACAGTCCAGGACCTACAACAGAGAAACAAGGAGCTCATAAAGAAGATTAATGACATAGAGAAAGAACAAAATAAGGCAAAGAGGAAGTCACAAGCGCTATATGGTATTGCCTTGTTGGCAGAAGCAGCAAAAGATCTTTAAGCCAGTTATCATTCAGTTAGTTGTTATCTTTTGAGTAAACACAAATGTTAATACTTTACTATTTTTAGCATATTTTGTAAATTTTGTAAGTTTATACTTTTACCTTACCCCAGTGAGTTGATGGAGGTATTTAGGGTTTTAGACCCAACTGATTTTGTAAAGAAACTGTATTTAGGGAGATGAGAGAATCATTAGCAGGGTTTGTTTTTTGAGAGCTTTCAGGAGGTCTTCAAGCTCAGTTGGTTTTCAGACTTGTTCATGAGCAAGGTACAAAACTCTTGTATGCAGTGGTTGATGAAACTATGAGATATATATGATTTTTACCCTTCATATTTATGTATTAGCTTCATTTTCATCTTTTCTAGTTGCTTAAATTGATAGATTCATTGACTGGTTTATGTTATATTCTGGTAATGCCTGTCATTTATGTTTGAACCTCAATACCGTTTATGTTTGATCTTGTTATATATATCATGCATCTTCATCTTTTATTGCTTATGATTTAGTATCTTCTTTACTTATGAATGTATTCCCTGACTGTTCTCAAAGTTCACAACCAAAAAACACATTGCAGAAACCCTAAACCTTAATTTTATTGAGTTTTATATTTGAGTGTGTGTTGGCTTGTTTCTCTGATCTTAGAAACAATTTCTGGCACAAACAGATAGAATCAATGCCAAAAGTAAAACCCCAAAACAGTAAGATGATCTCTCGATAGTAGTAGTCTCTCTCTCTCTTGTCCCAGCAAATTCTTCTCTCTCAGTTATGCGCTAAAACTGAGTGTGAGTGAATGTGTGTTAAATAGAGAGGCTCACTCTCTATTTATACTAATTCTCAACTTGACAATAACTCACTAGGGCCGAATTCTCTAGGAGAGTCTAATAACCCTAGGGCCCTGCAACTGTGGGGACTTTAACCCTTGAACAATAGGAGGGTTACCCACAATGACTTGGCATGACTTGTTTACATTATTGAATCTCTCGATAGGATCATTGGGGCATAACATAACTGAAATACATTACAGACACTTTCTAGAATAAACATCGGAGTACAATACATAATATATACGGATGAATACATTCTAAAGTTACAAATACATCAACACTCCCTCTTAACTAGGAAGATATTCTCTCGACACAATTTTTCAGCACTAGTCTTCTTCTCTGTATCAACTGGCTCATCATCGATTACTCATCATATTCATCTTCAATTCATATTCATCATCGGATATGGATCATCACTCGATCTAGATCATCATTGGAACATCATCACTGGATCTGGATCATCACTACTGGATCATCATCATGGGTGCTATCTCATGATTCTTCTCGCCATAGGAAGTTCTACAGAGCCATCCCTTTTTCATTTTGGTTGTAGGCCTAGCCTCCAAGTAGGTCTTCATCTTCCTTAGCACTTGTATCTGACCATGATAGGAAACTCATTCACATATCATGTTTGAAAGGCTTTGCTCTTATATCTAACCATGACAGGAAACTTTATTCACACATCATGTCAAAAAGGCTCTGCACTTACATCTGACCATAATAGAAAAATTTATTCACATCATGTCAGAAAGGCTCTGCACTTACATCTGACCATGATAGGAAACTTTATTCACACATCATTTCAGAAAGGCTCTGCATTTACGTCTGACCATGATAGGAAACTTTATTCACACATCATGTCAGAAAGGCTCTGCACTTATATCTGACAATGATAGGAAAATTTATTCACACATCATGTCAGAAAGGCTCTGCACTTACATCTAACCATGATAGGAAACTTTATTCACACATCATGTCAGAAAGGCTCTGCACTTACATCTAGCAATGATAGGAAATTTTATTCATACATCATGTCAGAAAGGATCTCAACCCTAGGTTGAGTATTCCTAGTAACTGACTAGGTGCCTCCATTCTCCCAGAGAATGGAATTCAACACTTATATCTGATCATTTAGGAACCAATCCTACAGTCACATCAGAATGTCTCAGCACTCACATCTGACATGGAAGAAGCCAATCCTCTCACCATGACAGAATGGCTCATCCCTTACATCTAACCATGGAAGGAACCAATCCTTTCACCATGTCAGAATGGCTCAGAGACTCATCACTTCCCCTTGAATGGAACCTCGATCTGGAGAACACAAAGCTTCTTCTAGAAGTATTCAAACTTGACTCTGTCCAATGTCTTTGTCGACACATCAGCTATATGTTCATCCGTCACAACATACAGGAGCTTCACTGCTCCTCTCTACACAATATCCCTAATATAGTGATATTTGATCTCGATATGATTCGACTTGTCATGGAACACTGGGTTCTCAAAAAAATTCACACAAATTTGGTTGTTGCAATATATATAAGTAGCATTCAACTGGAGATCAAATAAATTAGATGGTAGCTTCCTCAACCATACTGCCTCGCAACTAGCTAAACAGGTTATGACATACTTTGCTTCAGCTATACTTAGTGCCATGCAAAACTATTTCCTACTAAACCAAGAGATCACACCTAATCCCATTATGAAGCAACACCCTGAAGTGCTCTTTCTATTGATGGAACTTCCTACCCAATCTAAATCAACATAACCTTCTAGGTTAATATTTTTATCAGCCTTATACTTGAGCCCATAATCAACTGTACCCTTGAGATACCTCAGAATATGCTTTGCAGTAGTCAAGTGAACATGTCTCGTATCTGTCAGGAACCGGTTCAAGGTGTTCATAGCAAAGCAAATATCTGGTCTCATATTCATCAGGAACATCAAGGACCCAATCATCTCACGATACATCGTAGCATCAACTGACTCTGATGAAGCATTTTTTAATAGCTTCAGGTTTGATGCCATAGGTGTGGTGATGGCCTTGCAATCCATCATCCTGAATCTCTTCAAGATCTCTACCATATACTTCCCTTCTCCTAGGGAAATCCCATCTACATTCTGTCGCACCTCCATTCCTAGAAAATAGTGCATCACACCCAAGTCCTTCATTTCAAACTCAGCAGCAAGCTTCCTCTTTGTATCAGAAATCAACCCATCCATACCAGTCACAAACATATCATCTACATATAGTAGGATTATCACTGGGTTACCATCTTCAACCTTGTAGTAAAGGTTGGAATATGCTTTACTCTTGGTAAAGCCCAAATTGTATAGAAAGTTGTCAATTCTGTTGTACCATGTCTTGGGTTCCTATTTAAAACCATACAAGGCTTTCTTTAATTTACACACATGATATTCCCTATCATGTGTCTCAAAACTGAGTGGCTGCTCCACATACACTTCCTCTTCCACTACACCATTCAAGAAAGTAGTCTTTACATCCATCTGGTGTATCTTCCATTTCATTACTGCAGCCAGAGAAAGTACTGATCTGATGGAAGTGTATCTGTCTATAGGTCCAAAAGTTTCTTCATAATCTATTCCTTCTTTCTGGGAGAATCCACGAGCCACAAATCTTGCTTTATATTTTTCTGTGCTACCTTCTACAGCATGCTTGATCTTGTAGATCCATTTGGAAGTTACAACAAACTTCCCTTTCGGTCTTGGGACAACACCCCACACATCATTTTTCATAATCGATTGATACTCTTCGATCATAGAATCCTTCCATTCTTTCCTTTCTGCTCCTTCTTCATTGTTGGAAGGTTCTTTATCGATGAAGTCACATAATAAGGCTACATACCCGGAGCAGGACCTTGTCCTTTTTATTTCTCTGTGATTTTCTTCTGGAGCCCCAAATCTTTCTGCACCTTGGATAGCTTCTCGTACCCAAGTAGGTTTCCTCTTGTGAGGATTCTTCTACTGAGGTGGATCTACAGGTTCTTGAGGTTCTTGATCTTGTTCTTGAATTTATTCATTCATGGTTGTGTCATGAATTCTGGGTTCTTCTGTTTCTTCAGGTTCTTCAGCAGGTCTCTTTCTGGATTTGTTGTAAGCTGAGTCTTCATCAAATGTTATGTACATGGTGATATCAATCTTTTTGAATCCTAGGAAGTATATCCTATAATCCTTCAAGCTTTCAGAGTATCCCACAAATATACCTTTCTTTCCTAAAGGATCTAACTTTGTCCTCTTTTCTTTTGGAATGTGTATGTACACTGGACAACCAAATATTCCAAGATAAATGACTTCTGGTTTCTTACCAAAAAATACTTCTTCAGGTGTCTTGTTCTTGAGTACTCTGTGTGGATTACAGTTCTGTACATACACCACTATTCTGGCAGCTTCTTCCCATAGATGCATGGGAAGATCTTGATCACGAAGCATTGCTCTTGCAACTTCCATGATCATTCTATTCTTCCTTTTTTCAATCCCATTCTGTTGTGGATTATATGGAGTGGATAACTCCCTCTTAATCCCTGAATCTTTGCATAACTCTTTGAATTCATTTGATGTGAATTCTCTGCCATTATCTGATCGAAATTTCTTGATCTTGTTTTCAGTGTGGTTCTCGATCAAGGATTTGAATTCCTTGAACTTGTTGAATACTTCATCTTTGTTCTTTAAGAAGTATAATCCATGTCTTCCTAGAAAAATAATCAATAAAAGATACATAGTATACATACACACTTAATGAACTGGATGACATTTTGCCACATACATCGGAGTGAATGATTTCCAAGATTCATTTTTCCTTACTCTTGCGGCTTGGAAATGTCTTCTTTGTGTTATTTCCTTTTGCACATACTTTGTAGATCCTATCATGATTTGTTTGAATTTTTGGAAGTCCTTCAACAACTTTGCTTGCAAGTGGTAGTGCTATGTAGTGCACATGTGCAAGCCTTATATGACAAAGTTCATTTGTTTCTATCGAGTCATGGATCAATGCTTGTTCTGGATGGCCCTTCAATTTGTATAGACCTCCCTCTTGTTCCCCAATCACTACTGCATCATCAATAGTAGTCCCCTTTTTCCACATGAGAACTTGGCCATCTATAAATGAAACCATCATGCCTTTTGCTTCTCAATGTAGATATGGATAGGAGGTTCTTCTTTAGTCCCAGTACAAACAATACATCCTTCATCGTCATAGAATTTCCAGAGTCTAGATTATAGGAGGATTCCCCACTACCTTTTATTGGATAATGGTAGTCATCTCCAAGATTCACCTTATGGGGTGATTCATGTTCTGATAATTTCATAAAGGATTCTTTGAATCCTGTCATATGTTTGGAATCCCCACTGTCTATAAGCCAATCATTGCTTTCATGTGCGATGTTTTCTGTGAGAGCAGAAATCAAGACATATTCTTCATCACTTGAAGAATCCTCACTTTCTTGCTTGATTTTTTCCCTGGAGGGTTCATCATATTCTGCAGCATGAGCATGATGTCTTCTCTTGTTTCCTTTCTTCTTGTGAGAGACATTTGGGTTCTTAGGACATTCTTTAGCATAATGTCCTTTTTCATCACAAATAAAGCATCTGAATCTGGGTCGATTCTTATTAGGTTTATTAGGATGAGAATGCTTACCTTTGTTATTATTTGTTTTTCTCTTCTTGGATTGTAATGTGAGAGATTGATCTTCACTTCGCATCTTTTCATATTCAGCTGCTATTCAAGCTTCTTCTTGAGAGAATTCTTCCCATAGTCTGTTGAACTTGACTAGCTTCTTTCTGGCACAGATCCGTTAAATAAAGGAGTCCCATGATCTAGGGAGACAATTCAAGGTGGTCATTACAATATCCTCATTCTCCACTTCGTCATTCATTACTTCAAGTTTTTCTTTGATCTAGGAGACCCTTGTGAAGTATGACTCTATAGTCTCTGCATTCTGGATCTTCACATTCTTCAACTGGTTCCTCAAAGTCATCTTCTGGTTTATGTTCTTTCCTTCAAACAATTTGGTCAGGGCATCAAACATAGCTTTAGGTGTCTCTAGGGAGGACACCTATGGTATGAGGTAATCCTTGATTGAATCAGCAATAATCCTCTTATCCATGACCAACTTATTTTTGTGTAAGGCCTTAGCCTCATCTCCCTATGGAACTGGAACCTCCTCATTGATGTAGGAGTCCAACTCATTTTCTTCCAGGACTAGGGAGATCCTATACTTCCAGGCTAGGAATTTATTAGCTCCCTCAAGATTTTCGTCAAGCTTGGTATGATGAGAAATATTAATTGAGAACCTCAAATGGAAATAGAAAATATTTATATCTTAGCAGGTTAAGATGTTGGAACTGGATCTCGAGCTGAATTTCTGCAGAGCTGGTTCAGGAGCAGATTAGGGTTTGAATTTCCTGGAGTTTTGTCCAACCAAAAAATTTGATCTTGATCTCTAAAATTTTATTTTGAGGAGGAGATCAATCCAGGCATGGTCTCACTCAAAAATTCCACTTTTGTGGAAAGCCCTAATTTCCAACAGTAGTGTCAGGTCAAAAACTGAAAATGCTCAGAATCAGATTTTGCTTCGATAGCAAGATGTGCCCTGGAGAGGAGAGTTAGTCCAACCTTCTTTGCTCAAAATATGTGCAGAGAGATCTAAAAAATAGGAATCCCTAGTTTCCACAACTGCACAGTGTATTTTTCTCATATTATCTCTAATACCATGTTATATTTTTATCATTTAAGCTAGCATTATATTAGGATCTTTAACTGAGAGAATAACAAGCACAACAATCAAACATAAGAGACAATTAACATAATGTTTTTCCTCAGGGAAACCATAAAGGATAAAACCCCACAACTTCCTCAGAGATAGAATCAGCACCAAAAGTGAAACCCCAAACAGTAAGATGATCTCCCGACAGTAGTAGTCTCTCTCTCTCTTTTCCTAGCAACTTCTTCTCTCTCAGTTATGCGCTACAACTGAGTGTGAGTGAATGTGTGTTAAATAGAGAGGCTCACTCTCTATTTATACTAATTCTCAACTTGACAATAACTCACTAGGGCCAACTTCTCTAGGAGAGTCTAATAACCCTTAGGCCCCGCAACTGCAGGGACTTTAACCCTTGAACAATAAGAGGGTTACCCATAATGACTTGACATGACTTGTTTACATTATTGAATCTCTCGAAAGGATCATCGAGGCATAACATAACTCAAATAAATTACATACACTTCTCATAATAAACATCAAGGTACAATACATAAGATATATGGATGAATACATTATGAAGTTACAAACACATAAACAAACTAACATTTCTCTTGGTTCCAGTGGCTAGTTGAACTAACCATGATTTTTTATGGTTTAACTTCTTAAAATAACAAATGTCAAAAAATCTAGGAGTAATATAACTGGGAGTAGATCTAGATTCAATCAAAATAGAAACATATTTCTCAGTAATCTTACCTACAACTTCAACCACAGTTGACTGATGATCTGTCTGACGGTCCTCCAGTGCTGCATAAATCCTAGGGATGGTCCTTGCAACTTGACCCATAGTTTCTTTTTCTTGAATGTTATGAGATTTCCTCACATACCCATTCTCAATTGGAAAATTCCTGCACATATGGGGTCCTCCACATCTCTAGGATTCGAGTGGTTCTCTGATCTCCTTTGGATCTCTTAGCATGTCTCTCATCACTCTAGTTGGCTTGGTCACAACTTATGATGGTTTGCTCTACCGACTTCAGAAGTAAGAAGGTTTGAAACCTTTCTTCCTCTGATAAAAATTTTCAATCTTATTATCCTTTTAGGCCTTATGGATATCATGTTTTCCTTTTTTTTTTATCATAGCAATAGTTGATGTTTCTCATAGATTCTTCCAGAGTTCTAGGTTCATCAAACTCAATCCTGTCTTTGTAGGACTGAGGTATCCCACTGAGAAAACACTGGATTTTCACTTTATCATCCTTGATATATATAACATACCTCAAAAAATCCAATATTTTAGAATATTCGACCCATAGTTACCTACCATAGAAATTAATTAAATCATTTTTGTCTTATTACATAGTCTCCAAGATTCCACTCTATGCTAGTTGCCTTCTACATGTCCTAGAAGTCAACACATGCCAAAAATGAGTCACATAGCGTTTGGGAAACTTCTTGGAAACCTATTTTAGCATGTATTCTTTATTCCATATCCTCCAAAGTGCATATCTTCTTTTTCTAAAAAGCTGCCTGTTTTATTGAGAATTAAGGCAAAAGGAAAAGCTAGAGTAGGTGTAGTTGACTTGTTTTTTTCCCACATCATCCCCCATCCTTTTCTCCTACTAAAATCATGTATGGGTTTTCTTTCCATCTCTCATTATCTTTCCTACTTCACTTAGATAATTCATGAGCATCTTGGTGGATTTGGAAACTGCTTTATGCACCTATGGGGGATTTGACTAGATTTAGTAAGCCTATTTTTTGACCTTTTCGAATGGAATCCTTATGCATTCAAATATATCATGTAATTATATATTTTAGTAGCCTATTACTTCATAAGTTTGGATATTTTACACTTATTCAATATAGATTAGTGTTATGCTCCAATTTCAGTCTCCTTTGATGTTAATTTTGCATGTTTGATTAGCAATTTTGTGAGTGTAATTGTTCTATCTCTTGGGTTCAATTTCCACATGGTATTATATCCTTTGTAGATCATTTTATCTCCTTCCATATTGCTATTGCAAGTTCGACATCTTGACTGGGCGCATATTCTGCTAACTGAAGGGCACAATTTCTGAGCTATGGACCAATCTCAGAAGATCATCTTGAATCAACTCAATTTATTTAAGTGGAAAGCTGAGATGGAGATATTTTTGATAGTGAAAGGTCTCTATAGGGTTACTATGGAATTTTAGGCAGAGCCCAATGCAGCTGTAGAGAAAATCAAATGGCACAACAGGAGGGATGAGGCCTATGGTCTTTTGTGTCTGAGCATTTCAATATATTTTTTGTCTGAGCATTTCAAGAGACCTCCTCTTCCATCTTGATGGATTGAAATCACCTAATGAAGTGTGGGAGAAGATTATATATCTTTTTGGTAATATAGATGAGATGAGAGGACATCAAATTGAGAATGAGATGATCTCCTTGAGTCCTAATAGCTTTGAATCCTTGCAACTCTATTTTTCCAAGTTTAAAGCCCTTGTTTTGCAGCTAAAATAGTGTGGGATCGAAAAGAAGGAAGAGAAACTAGTTTTGGCCATAATCTCAAAGCTTGGCCCTAACTATTCAGTGCTTGTTTTGACCTTCCATGCCACCAAGTTGATAGCTCGAGCCTGTAAGATTCCTAAGCTTGCATAGTTCATGGAATCCCTCACACAGGAACAAGATAAGTTGGTGATGATGGGAATCATCAAACCTTCCAAAGACCAATATTTGGTTGCTGGAGATTCAAGTTTGGATTCAAAAATCAAGAAAAAGGATAAAAATCCACCTGAGAAAAAGAGAGACAAGAACAAGTCTCAATAGGAGCCCCAAGGTTCCAAGAAGAACTTCCAGAATAAGAAGAACAAAGGAGAAATGAGAAAGTGTGCATACTGCAGTAAGGGATATCATCCTAAGAGCTCTTGTATGAAGAATTAAATTGACATGTTGACCCAACTCCTTGAGAAGAATAACATCTCCCTTCCTTATTGCTCAAAGAAGAGGGAAGGAGGATCAAATTCAGAGGACAGAGAGAGAGTACATGCCGTGGTTGCTGGCACATCAAGATAGCCTAGCTTCATCATAGACTCTGGAGCTTCTAGACATATGGTTTCGACAAAAGAGGCATTCTCCTCTCTTGACATGTTGAAAGGTCCACCAATAGTTTTGGGATATGACTCTCTCACTGATAGTTTGGGGAAGGGACAGATTGATCTTGACCATGGTAAGTTCAATAATGTGTTGTATGTTCCAGGTCTTGCCTCTAATCTCTTGTTAGTGTATCCAATGACTCACATTGGGTCTCCAAAGAAGGTAATATTCTCCCCTGATGATGTTGAAATCTTTGTGATTTCGAATGGTAAATTCATATCAAAAGGTGTTGTTGATCACACTTCGATGGTATACATGTTTTCCCATTTTCTGCCCTACTCGAACCCCTCTGCTCTTCTGATTCATGCTAATGAGGAAATCAAGATTTGGCATGAAATATTTGGCCATATTAACTACAAGTATATTTCTTATTTGAGTGAAAAATATATGGTCATAGGGTTACCAAAGATCAAGTTTTCCAAGGGAGTCTGTCAAGGTTGTATCCTAGGAAAACACCCAGAGCACAAATATGAGAGAGCTAGTCATGAGAGCACCTCTGCACCTCTTGAGTTGATCCACAGTGACATTTCTGGTCCATTTCCTCATATGTCCATGAGTCAAGCCAAATATGCACTAACCTTCATATACGACTTTTCCAGGTATTGTTGGGTTTACTTCCTAAAGCATAAGTCTGAAGTTTTTGACCTCTTCAAAGTCTTTAAAGCCTTGGTTGAAAACCAGTCTGGGAGGAAACTCAAGATCCTCATATCTGACAATGGTTGTGAGTATTTCAAGTCTAAGTTCATTCAATATTGTAAAGATACAGGTATTCATATGCAGCATTCAATCGCTTACACACCAAAGCAAAATGGTGTTGCTGAGAGAAAGAATAGGTCACTGAAGGAGATGGAAACATGCATGATGGAGGCTAAGGATTTGCCACCAAATTTTTGGGCCGAGGCTATAAAATGTGCATCCTAAATCCAGAATAGGGTTCCTCATAAGCATCTTGATGGTATGACTCATTTTGAATCTTGGATTTTTGGCTCAAAGGCTTGGGCTAGAATTCCAACTGAAAAGAGAAAGGCTTTGCAGCCCCAAAGCCAAGAGTTCCTATTTGTTGGGTATTTTGAAGATTCAAAAGGGTACAAGCTGATAAAATTTAGCACTAACAAATCTTTCATTGAAATAATTTTTCAGTTCCATGAAGAGCCTTTAGTAGCAGTTCAAGTTGGAGAGTCTTTTTCACCACTAGATCCATTGATTGTAAGTGGAGAGACTAATGAGTTTGTTGATTCTGATATTTCTGATGATGATGATTTAATTTCAGATATTTAAAGTCCTACAAGACCAAATTGGGCAGAAAATACCATTCATGTAGCTGGGGAACTAGATGGAAATCCTAGCAACACTAGGAGGACTAGATCTCAGTTTGAGAGTGCCCTTTGTATGAAAGATCCTACATTTGTTGAGAAGGGATATATGATGTTTGAATAAGATCCAAATACATATGAATATGCATCACATCATCCAATATGTCAAACATCCATGAAATAATAATTCAGCTTGCTCCAGAAGAACAACACTTGGGAACTGGTTGATATCCCCCCAGGGAGGAAGCTAGTTCAATGTAAGTGAGTTTTCAAGACTAAGTTTTCTGCTGATGGTTCACCTTTGAAATATAAGGAAATATTGGTAGCCAAGGGCTACTCACAAGTACAAGGTATTTTCTACAATGAAACCTTTGTACCAGAGGAAAAGATGGAATCCATAAGGCTAGCTTTAGCCATTGCAACTTCGAAGCAGTGGGAGGTACATCACATGGATGTGTAGTGTGCTTTCCTAAATGGAGATATCAATAAAGAGATTTACATGCAGCAACATTAAGGGTTTGTTTCTAATCCATATTTAGTGTGCATTTTAAAGAAATCATTGTATGGGCTCAAGCAAACCCCAAGGGCTTGGTATGCCAAGATTGATGGCTTTCTGCTGACATTGAGTTTTGTTCAATGCAAGTATAATCCTAATGTCTATTTGAATCTGATTCATGGTTATTTGATGATTATTGTATTGTATGTGTATGACCTTCTGGTTACAGGAAGTTCAAAGAAAGAGATCAGCCTCCTTGAAGGATGCAATGAACCATGCATTTTCTATGACAGATTTGGGATTGTTGAGCCAATTTTTGGGTCTTGAAATTGCTCAATACCAACATGGAATAAAAGTAAATCAGTCCAAGTATGCCTTATATTTTCTAAACAAGTTCAACATGAAATATTGCAAGCCAAACAAGACTCCCTTCCTTTCAAGAGTTAAGCTTGAAGAAGTAGGTTCTTCTCCTATGGTAAATAATACACTGTATAGGCAGTTGATTGGTTGTTTGCTTTATCTTACACACACTCGACCTGATATATATTATGAAATTGGTGTGGATTCAAGATACATGGATCAGCCTCACGATATCCATTGGAGAGCAGCCAAAAGAATCTTATACTTTTTTCAAGGAACAAGAACTCATGGGATCTTCTTCTTCTGTGCATCTTCAGAACAAGTAGCAGACATCTTCACCAAAGTTTTTTGTGATAAGACATTTAGCAATCTCAAATCATTGTTGGGGATTGCTGATCATGCTGTGAAGCATTATTGATGACAATATTTCCAATTTTTTTTTTCCGGTCCATGTTTAAGGGAGGATTTCCTCACTGGGTTTTTGCCTCTTTCCTTGGTTGTATGGAAAAGCAGTATGTAAAGGGTGACTAAGCCTTGTTGATAGGCCCTATATTTTTCTGATATTTAATCATAAATTCAAGCTTAAGGGGGGGTGTTAAAATAATCATCCCATATTTACCTACCTTAGACATTAATTAAATCATTTTTGTCTTATTACCTAGTCTCCTAGATTCCACTCTATGCCAGTTGCCTTCTACATGTCCTAGAAGTCAACAAATGCCAAAAATAAGTCATGGATCACTTTGGAAACTTCTTGGAAACCAATTTTAGCATGTATTATTTATTCCATATCCTCCAAATCTCATATCTTCTTTTTCTGAAAAGCTGCATGTTTTATTGAGAATTAAGGCAAAAGGAAAATCTAGACTAGGTGTAGTTGACTTGTTTTTTTCCCACATCATCCACCCTCCTTTTCTCATAATAAAAGCATGCATGAGTTGTATTTCCATCCATTATTATATTTCCTACTTGACTTATCCAATTCATGAGCATCTTGGTGGATTTGGAAACTGCTTTATGCACCTATGGGGGATTTGACTAGATTTAGTAAGCCTACTTTTTGACCTTTTCGAATGGAATCCTTATGCATTCAAATATATCATGTAATTATATATTGCAGCAGCATATTACTTCACAATTTTGGATATTATACACTTATTCAATACACATTAGTGTTATGCTCCAATTTCAGTCTCCTTTGATGTTAATTTTGCATGTTTGATTACCAATTTTTTGAGTGTAATTGTTCTATCTCTTGGGTTCAATTTCCACAAAATAAATCATTTGCATACTCTTTCGTGGTCATATTCCCCAATATTATCTCATGGAATTATTTAATATTATCATCATAGTACCTATCAGAGAGGTACTTCTGCCTGAAATACTTCTAGAATTGTTTCCACACAATCTTCCTTTCACTGGTCTTCTTCATTTTCCTGAAGTGATCCCACCATATGGATTCTCTTCCAGTCAAGTTGATGATGGATACCCTATCATTAATATTTCCATAGTATTCTTAGACTTGGAAATATTTTCTCATCGCAAGAAGACAAGCTTCAGCTTCTTGACCATTCTTTACCTCACCATCAAACATAAGAGTCTTAGCCTTCTTGAATTCATCATATGAGTTTTTCTAGTAGCACCTATTTTTCTTATTCCCCTGATAAGAAGAACTTTAACCCTTAGTGGATCCTTCAGAGTTAGATGATCCACTAGAAGACCTTTTTATTCTTCTGGAACCGCTCCTACTTCCTTCTGGATTTATTTCCCGATGCTCAGAGTTCATTTTCCTCTAGATGTTTGTCAAACTCTATAGCATGGCTTCATTCATCTGATTCTGCTCTTCCTGAGCTTTAACCATTATCTCATTATATTCTATGTAGCTTTGCATCTCCACCCTTAGGCTTCTCATGGTGGCTGCAAAATATGGCTAAGTCTCTTGAAATATCCTTCTGTTGGACTCGGTTTCATTATTTCCAATGCGAACATTTTCTCCCATAGAATCTTCCTCATGCTTATAGGGATTATGTGCATCATTCATGTTGTAGGTTCTCATGGCTAGGCCAAAAACCAAATCTTCCAATCAACAATATGACTCTGTAAAATGTGTTAATAAACATCATTTGTTAGCTGCATAACAATTTCAAAAGTAAAAACCATTTACCCTGGCCCATCTAGGCCCAATGTTGTAACCAATGGCTCTGTTAATTGATTAACATGGCCCATCTAGTCCCTAGGGCTATAACCAGTAGCTCTGATACCAATTAGTAATGTCCCCATACCCCATAATGCAGATAAATTAAAATTTGTTCTTCAAGAACCCTTGTTCTCCTTTCCAAACACAGGGAATGGATGTTAATACACTCTTCAACATTCATTCTAAGGATTAGAAACCATTGTAACAGTCATTATTCGCTTAACATATCCCTTATGCGACCGAAAATAGCTTTCACGTACTGAACCTATCCTTTCCACCTTTCGCATTCCGTGCTCTGAAACTTGAAAGTTGGAACTCAAAACCCGATAAAAAATTAACCTTTCTCCCTTCTATCTAGAACTCGGAAGTCAGAACTCAAAACCAGATGGAACATTAACCTTCAACCCTTCCTACTAGAACTCAGAAGTCAAAACTCAAAACAAAATGGAATCATTAAAATTACACCTTTCCTCCTTTTCTCCTTCCTCACAGAATTTGGAAGTTGGAAACTCATTACACGACAAAGTCCTTCGAACCTCTTTCCTCCTTTCCTCCTCTGTTGTTCCTCCTTCAGAACTCGAAAGTTGGAAACTTAACTTTTGATGTAATAATCATCCATGTTCTTCCTTCTTCCTTCTTCCTTTCTACCCTATAGTGCAGAACTTAGGAATTGGAAGACTAACAAATGACAAAATCCTCTATCCATGGTTACGCCTTCCGCATTTTTCTTTTATGCCCTCCAGTTCGAAACTCAGAAATCATAAAACTTAACTTTTCCTTAGAACTTTGTTATGGATAAAACTTCCTATGGCTTGGGGTGTACCACAACAAACAAAGAAACCATATAAATCAATCCCTTCCCTATATGCAAGAGATACAACATCTAACACTAAAGGATCTCGAAACATACCTTATTTCGGATGGTTGTAGTAGATCTCCATTGAGATTTTTGCAATCCCGCTTGTGTTAGCAATTCACTCTCAACAACAGTAAACAAGGAAAGCATGCTATATAATATAGTGTTAGGCCTACTCTAGCATATATAATCAATGATACATAAGCAATTAAACACATCCATGGATTCAATATTCAGTTAAATGCATATCATTAGACAGGAAAATATATTTCTATTAAGTAAATCAGCGATTACATAAGTGAAAACCTCTTCGACATGTTTGCAAACCAGAGAAACCGAGTCCTCCACCTGGGCCTCCACCACCTCAATCCTCCATCTCTCGATAGAAAGATCACAAGCAAATGAAAGCTTGGGAAGAACACAAAGTGCTCCAAGGGACAAAGGGATGAAGACTCAAGTATAAGCAAGCTATGACAACAATGGACTATAGTTTTCTTGCTCTTCAATTCCTCCTTCTTCAATGTATCCAAATGGTTCCTTATATGGTTATTCAATTCAGTAATGGAAGGTCAAATCCAAATGATCTCAAGGCATATGGAAGGCCAAGAGCCAAGTGACTTGGATCCACATCAAGGAAAACTCTAAAAAAAATTGGCCTTTTGCACACATCCCGACGTACGTGGGTTTAGGGGTAATATCCATGTATATACGCGAGAAAGGGATTAAAATTCACGTACAACAAATAATGAGTGTTTTTAGGGATGATCTTGTAAACATAAAAGGTACAAAAATAGTTCATGGGGTCCAAAGCATTTGCAGAGGGATATGGAAGGCCATAAAAGTGTGATGAACCATGTGTGGTAAAATCAACTATAACAGATTCCCCATAATGTGTGAGGTTAGAGGAGTGACATGATGGCTGAAATAAACTATAAATCCATCCTAGAAGTGGAGTGATGAAGAGAACTAGGTGGAAGAACCATCCATCGAATAGTATAATACAATAATGAAACTCTACACATGACTGCAAATACATATAGCAGTCTTGAATACATAAGAGTACAATGGCCATGGATGGGCATGATATACAAACTGTGACATGTGTGGTCATCGCCACATACAATATACAATATATTAGAATCTTCATGATGAAGATATACCATGGATTAATATCTCCATAATGGCTGAAGATATCTGACATACACTGGAATCAAGTCACGAGAGCTGAAATATCATGAACACTATCACGATCAAGGAGGTAGCATATATGAAATGCCACCAATCTAGAAAGTCTTCTACACAAATCGCTACTAGTACATGTCCTATTATGTGAATAGAGGTGTCGAGGTCAAACATAGTAGTCCATCGTCTGATTACCGGTCATTGATGTATACCGTTAACAGATGCGAGATCACCCACTGATAATGAAAATGGGAATGAAGGTACTAGAGTGCAATCTAACAAGTGTGAATAAATATTGAGGTTGAACACTTCAAATAATCCATCGATCAGGGGACATTGATGTATTCCCAAAACTGTCGATGGTGAGAGAACCTACCACTGATGACTGTAAGTCTCAGGGCACTCAAATGACTCTAGACTACTATCCCAGAATAAATGATATGAAGTCAATGGGATGGAATCCGCTGCAAGGAGGGCATTAAGGCATCCCCCATCAACCAACATGACGTACTTAGCAACGTTGTATAATGTGGAAGGAATCGAACAAGATGTGCATGAACTAGTAATAGTACTATGAATCGCCGACATGAAAAGTCAAGACAACTGAGGAATGGCTGACTCATGCTTCAACTTCCTTCAAACAAGAGCATAAAGGTGAATGGTGATTGAATGTAGGCAGCATATACTTGATATACAAAACTGGGACATCTCTGCAACACATGAGGCATCGACAGAGGCACCATAGGGACTGGAAGCTTAACCAGTCGGTGGAGATAAACTTAGAGATATGAGTACAGCTCCTAAATTCAAACTACTAACCCAAACAATGGATGTGATATACAATGCTCTGTTTGAAGGAGACATGACTCAACTGCTGCCAAATATAACATATTTTCATGTCCGAATTTTTGGTTTTTTAATTTTTTTTGGACTTTTTCAGATATTTTGAAAATCTTGAAAAAGAATAAAAGTGCTTTATAGTTACAAATCTAGGAGGAGATGTGTGTCAAAGGGCGAACAAACTAGTTCCAAGTAGTGTAACATACCTATGCTCAATGCAAGGAAACATGTGTAGGATAATTACACTCGTGGGAAAGTCCCCTCCCAGTAAAAAATGTGGAATCAAGCTCCAAAATATATATAAAACGACTTTGCTTGGCTAGACATGAGACAAGCTTGGGTTATATGGATGATAATAAAAGTCAAGGAAGCTAACATAAGGCTCAAAAAGGCAAGCAAAACTCATGATAATGCAATTACAACTTGAAATATACAAGGGAGTCCTAGGGAAAAGGAAAACATAAAGGTTAAGAGGAGTATGAAGCTCTTGCTCAAAGTCATGGTGGTACTATACAAAGGACTCCCACACCCTAAAGAAAAAATGTTGGCCTGGGAAACAAATGCAAAACAGGATCTAACTAGGGTACCCATGTATGGTAAAGCTCTACCATTCACAACATGTCACTTCTAGAAGCAGTAAGAAGGTTCTGTGACAAGATGGAATGGGTTCATACCTAAGCTAAAAATGAAATGGTCATAAGGTTATGCAAAATGAAAATGGATGTGAAACCTAACCTATATGCCAATTTAGACATAATACCTGCAGTAGGCACAAACTGATCAAAGCCACAGTCAAACCGCACTCAAAATGGACTCCTACATCATCAAATTAGTTCAAACGGTCCAAAATGGTCAAAAACTATAGAAAGTGGGTAAAATTTTCAAAAATTTTCTATAAATAGTAAAAAAATTAAAAATTTTCATATCACTTGAAATTTTTACCCAACATAGTGTGTTTGAGCTCAGAACTTTAGAAGCGAATTTCGGGAGCATCGTCCGACAGAATCTCTCCCCGTTTGATCCAGGTAGATTGTCATGCCCTCCTCTTCTAATTTCATGCAATTTTTTTTAATTTTAATGTTCTAATTTATTTTTTAAGCCATCCATACTTGTGCATTTCATCCCACACAGAAATTGGGATTTTTCTCGCATATAGGGATCCCCATACGTGGAAAAAACACCCAAACCCTCATACATACATGGTTGTTTTGAGAATAGTCGCATATAGGGCCGCAAACAAGATTTTCAAAGGCAAAAATTGATCAAAACTTTGGTTTTTTGTGTAGGATGGTATTAGAATGGAGGGAAAGAGAGGATGGTGATGTGGAGGAGGCCGTGCAAGGTGATCTTATGGCCCAACAAGAATTACGGGCATGTGGTTTATACAAGTTTTGGTGTCTTGGAAGCCTGAGGGCCAAACCAAGACTACTCCAACTATTGGTGGATTACAGGAATCTAGAATTTGAGACATTTTAGATTGACGAGATGTCGCTCAGAATTGAGGTTGAGGACATATACTTTATCATTGGTTTGTCTTGACGAGGAGAGATGGTGAATCTCCGATCTTGTGGGCCAAGAGGCGGGCTGACTATTGATGAGTATATATCTGTGTACTGCTTTCCAAAGATAGAAAAGGTTGGGAGTCAAATCCCAACAAACTCTATCTAGATTCTGGGACTGAAGGCCATACTTTTGGCATTATGAAGGATTGTTGGCTTAGCTTCACTCCACCAGGCCTCGCGGCCAATGATGTTCTATGCGGTGGAGTGTATGAGACCTACAGTGTATGACTGGAGTACAACGTTGTTGATCAACATGAAACAACAGCTCAATGACTTCAAGATGAGCAAGGTGCAGAACTTTCGGTTCGGTAGCATAATAAGCACGTTCTTCTTTGAGTGGGTACTAGGGCTAATCCCTAGAGTGGACATTGTTCTACATGGAGTTCGGGATCCAGCCCAACGACGTTGGGTAAATGTTATGCGCAGACTAGGTGGAGGTAGGGTGGCTAACCGCTATCTAGCAGACTTCTTTTGGCATGGTGGTGGAGACGGATCGTCGCCATAGATGACTACCCCTATGTAGGGATAGACTTCCGTGGAGATTCGGGTATGAAACTACCACCAGGAGTAGCTTATGGTGACATAGGTAAATAATCCCAAACCCACTTTTTAAGTTTTGAATTATTTAATTTTGTTTTTGTTTTTTGATATATTGACTCAAAAGACATATTTTTGGTGTCATGACACATAGTGAAAATCTGTGATGTGTATGTAGATGTAGGACCATGGTGGCCAAAAGGCTTCACTCATCATCGACGAAGGGGAAGAGGAGACAATATCATGGGTGCAGATGTGGAGCGGACGCTCCAAATCATCCACATGAACTTCGTTCACTTGACACACAGGGTACCCATGGCACAAGTCGAGGACTTGGCTAAGGCCATGCAGCGTCAGGTGGTTGGTGTACCATGAGCATGGTTTTGACTCTTTTGATGGCTAGCTAGAGCCGTAGTGATATATCATGATTAGAACCCCCTTCCTCCTCAGGATTAGAGACCTGAGTGTACTCATTTTTGTATGACCGTGTATTATATGTTGGTGGCTCGAAAGCCCCAATTTTGTATATGACACTTATGTATTATGACATCACTTTTTGGATATTAATGAAATTTTTTTATGATGATCGATTTTATTTATATTTACATGTGTGTAAAATTTATGTTTGTGATATGCTTATGGTCTATGAAACAAATGCCAATATAACACATAGTTATCATATGAGTCAGCAACTTGATTAAAAACTCTTGGAAGATGAATGCATGTTTGTTGATGTAATTGTAACTTTTGAATTTATTCATACATATATCTTATGTATTGTACCCCGATATTTATTTCAGGATGTGTCTATAATGTATTTGAGTCATGTCATACCTCGATGTTTATTCTGAGAATTTTCTATAATGTAAACAAGTCATGTCAAGTCATTGTGGGTAACCCTCCTATTGGTCAAAGGTTAAAGTCCCTGTAGTTGTGGGGCCTTAGAGTTATTAGACTATCCTAGAGAAGTCAACCCTAGGTCAGTTAGTGTAAGTTGGGTCAATATTCCCCACCATTGTGTTAAGGATAAACCTCCTTGTTGGTCGGAGGAGACAAAGTCTCCACAAGTTGTTGGGCACTAGGGTTATTAGACACTCCTAGAGATGTTGACTCTAGTAAGTAATTGTTAAGTAAGGTCGACATGTTGGAGTGGGTTTCAAGTGAATGAAATAATATAAATAGAGAATGATTCTCTCTATTTATCACACACACACTCACTCATTGAGGCACATGAGTGGGAGGAGAAGTTGCTAGGACAAGAGAGAGACTACTACTATCAGGAGATCATCTTTATGTTTTCAGGTTTTACTTTTGGTGTTGATTCTATCTCTGAGGAAGTTATGGTGTCTTCTCCTTTATGGTTTCCCTAAGGAAAATTCTTTGTGTCTCTTGTCTCTTGTGTTTTATTGCTGTGCATGTTATTCTCTCAGTTAAAGATCCTAAGATCATAATGCTAGCTTGAATGATAAAAATATAACATGGCATCAGAGCTAACCTGAGAAGAAGACATTATGCAGCTACAGAAGCAAGGGATTCCTACTTTTTGGGTCTCTCTCCATAATCCATCAGCAAAAGTATGCTAGGCTAACTCTCCATTTAAGGGCGCATCTTTCTGTCGAAGCGGAATTCGATTCCGAGCATTTTTAGTTTTGGTGCGGAAAATTAGGGCTTTCTACAGAAGAATTTTTGAGTGAGCCTAGCATAGGATTTATCTCCTCATCAAAATCAAAGTTTAGAGAGCTGGATCAAGATTTTTGGTTGGGTATAACTCTGGGATAGTCAAACCCTAGTTTGACCCCAAGCTAGAAAAACCCTAAATACTAAAACTGATAAGTTTTGGTACATTTGCTATATCTAGGGATTGGTGAAGGATCGGGAGCTGAACATTGCAGAGGTCACAGAAACAATTCTAATGTACACTGTGTCCAAAATTCAGCCTCATATTTACTATATTATGGGAGATATGATCCCTCCATGTTAGGGTTCCATCCTCTTCCATAATTCATCCCTAAACAGGACACCTGGGGAGAATTGCTATATCTTGGGCTAAAAAGGTCGAAATGAAATTTCTAAAGATGTTCCAGAAAGTGAACAGACTTTAATTTCTTTGATCTTAGTTTCAGACTTAGAATATGAACCAGTGACATGTGTAAGTCCGTACAACTTCGCTGTGCTGAATAGTCCTGTAACAGGTCACCTTGGGAAAATGATCATTAGTCCCAATTGGGGGAACCAATTCTAATGATACCTATGGTGTTGGAACAAGAATATGTGAGTCTACCTTAGGGAGAATTTTAAGAAACAAAGGAGAATGTTTTTTTGGATATACTATAGAAACAATAACAGGAATTTCTGCAGAAGAAATTGGAAAACTAGGGCTTCCTGTTTCGGGAGCTTCCCTCCATTGTTTTCAGAAAAGGAGTAAATTGGACAGCTCAACTTGAAGAGAGATATATATATTTCTATCCATTCAGATATAAAAGATTCCAATTTTTGAAAATTAGGGTTTCTCTGACAAACCCTAGATCAGCCAACTCCAGAACCAGGACGGACACCTCATATCAGTAAGATCTAATATTTTTCTATTTGCATTTGAGGTTCTCATTTCAAAGTGATATATCACATCATCTTGATGATAAGCTTGGTGAAGTTAACAAATTACAATCATGGAAGTATTTGATCTCTCTAAAGAAAATGAATTGGACACCTACATGAGTAGAGAGGTTCCAACTCTAGAGGGAGATGAGGCTAAAAGACTTACACCAGAAGAACTTGGTTAAGGCCAAGAAGATCATTGTTGATTCAATCACGGATCACATTGTACCACAAGTTTCTTCCCTAAATACAATGAAGATGTTTGATTCCTTGACCAAGATATTTGAAGGGAAGAACATAAATTAGAATATGACTTGGAGAAAATAGTTGAAGAATGTGAAGATCCAGAATGCAGAGACCATACAGTTATACTTTATGGGGGTCTCTCAAATTAGAGAACAACTTGAAGTGGTAGAAGAAGAAGTGGAGAATGCAGAAATGGTGATAACCACCTTGAATGGACTCCCAGGATCATGGGATTCATTCATTCAAAGAATGTGTGCTAGAAGGAAGTGATTAATTTCAGCAAACTCTTGTAAAAAGAAGAAGATCGACTAATGATAAGAGAAGAGAAGATGGGAGCAATTGAAGATCAAGCTCTCACCATCCAAGAAGATCCCTCAAGGGATGAGGAATATGAAGAAATCAACCTCTTATCCATATTAGCATTTGAGTAAGGAACGATGCTATTATGAATGAAGAAGACAATGAAGCTGAAGGCTTAAGGAGTCTACCCACGAAACAAATAAAGATAAGTATTCAATTGTCATTTCATGATATTGTTTTGTTATGCATTTGTTTATATTCAGTTAATGTATTATGCATGATAGAATGTTTGCATTTATGACAGTATACTACTAATATGCATGTGATGGGTAAGTAGCTCATGGTGCTATACAATTATCCATTGCTGCTTATCTAGAATGAAACCTCTTTAGTGACATATTGGATTAGTGCATAATATCAATGTTGTCCTGGTAGAGATGGAAGGCATCTAGAAAGTTTTTGTGAGACATGGATGAATGTTGTATTGGATAAAAGTAGTTGCATGATCATGTATTTATGCATAATAATTTTCCAGTATGAATATTCCTTATGAAATGTTTCTAACCATACAAATGCATTTGACTTGTAGGAGAGATCGCATACATAATTTCCTACAAGCAAATAAGGATGAGACTTGTTTCGAAGAAAAAGTGATGATAGTTCAAGATGAAGAATAATATGATGAATGTAGCGACATCATTGATGCAGAACCTTCCAGTTATGAAGAAGTAACCAAGAAGAAAGGGAAGACCAGTTGAAGAAAAATGATGTCTAGGATGCAGTATCGATACATGAAGGGAATTTCATAGTTCCATCACGCAGTAGATGGAAACATTGTGGGATACAAGGCAAGATTCGTAGCACGAGGCTTCACATGAAAATAAGGCATAGAATACGAAGAGACGTTTGCAGCCAGTAGGAGTTGAAACACATACATGATGAGCTTAATGAAGATCTTAGCCTTTGCTACAAGGTTGAAGATGAAAGTCTATACACTAGATGGATACATAGAATATTAGTAGCATGGGAAGCTACTTGTCACTTTGGTACAGAATATTTCAGTGCACAGAGTACAAAAGATAGAGGGAGTATGATTCTCTGCTTAAGAGGGAGTGATTGCAGAAGATCCTGAGGTTCGACATTGTACGGCAGGATGGATAGCTTACTGGTGACTCTAGGCTTTACTGAGAGTAAAGTGGATTCCAACCTTTGCTTTAAGGTTGAAGGGGGAATACCAATGATGGTCCTATTATGTGTCAATGCACTATATTCTAGGCATGGAGGTGTTGAATAATATAGATGGAATCTTCCTTGGACAAGGGAAATTTGCAGTAGAGATCCTGAAGAGGTTCAGGATGATGGAATGCAAGGCCATGACCACACCTATGGCATCGAACATGAAGCTATTGAGTGATGCGTCATCAGAGATGGTTGATGCCACGATGTATCATCAGATTATCTGTTTCTTGATGTACCTGATAGATACGAGACCAGATATTTTCTTTGTTGTGAACACATTGAGACATGTTCACTTGATTGCTGCGAAGCATATTCTGAGGTACCTGAAGGGTATAGTTGATTATGGGCTCAAGTATGAGGTGAATCAAAAGATTAACCTGGAAGGTTATGTTGATTTGTATTGGGAAGGCAATGCACTTTAGGGTGTTGCTTCAGTATGGGATCATGTGTGATCTCTTGGTTTTGCAGGAAGCAATTCTGTATGGCACTGAGTACAACTGAAGCAGAGTATGTCCCAGCTTGTTTAGCTAGTTGTGAGGCAATATGGCTTAGGAAGCTACTATCTGATTTATTTGATATCCAGATGGATGCTACTTGTATACATTGCAACAACCAAAGTTGTGTGAAGTTGTCGGAGAACTCGGTGTTCCATGACAAGTCGAAGCATATTGAGATCAAGTATCACTATATCAGGGATATGGTGTAGTGAGGAGTAGTGAAGCTCCAATATGTTGTGACGGATGAATAGATAGCTAATGCATTGATGAATCCATTATCCAGAGTGAAGTTTGAGTACTTCAGGGAGAAACTTGGTGTTCTCTAGATCGAGGTTCCTTCCAAGGGGAAGTAATGAGTCCGTGATCCATTCTAACATGGTGAGAGGATTGGTTCCTTCCATGGTTAGATGTAAGGGCTGAGCCATTATATCATGGTGAGAGAATTGGTTCCTTCCATGTCAGATATGAGTGCTGGGCCATTCTAATATGACTATAGGATTGGTTCCTACATGATCAGATATAAGGGTTGTTTCCATTCTCGGAATGGAGGTGCCTAGTCAGTTACTAGGAATACTCAGTCTAGGACTGAGGGCCTTTCTAATATGAGTGTAAGATGTAGTCCTACTGGATTGATCTAGAAGTGATGATATAGATCTAGTGATGATCCAGATCCAGTGGTGGTGATCCAGATCGAGTGATGATTCAGATCCAGTGACGATGATCCAGATCGAGTGATGATCCAGATCTAGTGATGATTATCCAGATTGAGTGATGATCTAGATCCAGTGATGATGATCTAGATTGAATGCTGATCCATATCCAGATGAAGATTACAAGAACTCAATGATGATCCAGATGATACAGAGAAGAAAACTTGTGCTGATAAATTATGTCAAGAGAATACCTTCCTAGTTAAGAGGGAGTGTTGATGTAATTGTAACTTCGAAATGTATTCATCCATATATCTTATGTATTGTAACTCGATGTTTATTCTGGGATGTGTCTGTAATTTATTTGAGTCATTTCATACCCCGATGTTTATTCTGGGAAGTTTCTATATTGTAAAAAAGTCATGTCAAGTCATTGTGGGTAACCCTCATATTGGTCAAGGGTTAAAGTCCACGCAGTTGTGGGGCCCTAGGGTTATTAGACTATCCTAGAGAAGTTGACCCTAGGTGAGTCATTAGAAGTTAGGGAAATAGTCCCCACCATTGTGTTAAGGATAAACCTCCTTGTTGGTCGGAGGAGGCAAAGTCCCCACAAGTTGTGGGGCACTAGGGTTATTAGACACTCCTAAAGATGTCGGCTCTAGTAAGTAATTGTTAAGTAAGGCCAACATGTTGGAGTGGGTTTCAAGTGAACGAAAGAATATAAATAAAGAGTGAGTCTCTCTATTTGTGACACACACACTCACTCATTGAGGCACATGAGTGAGAGGAGAAGTTGCTGGGACAAGAGAGAGACTACTGCTGTCGGGATATCATCTTTATGTTTTTAGGTTTTACTTTTGGTGCTGATTCTATCTCTGAGGAAGTTGTGGGGTTTTCTTCTTTATGGTTTCCCCAAGGAAAATTCTTTGTGTCTCTTGTCTCTTGTGTTTTATTGTTGTGCATGTTATTCTCTCAGTTAAAGATCCTAAGATCATAATGCTAGCTTGAATGATAAAAATCTAGTGTGGTATCAAAGCTAATTTGATAAGAAGACATTGTGCAGCTGTAGAATATAGCGCTTCTTAATTTTTTGGTCTCTCTCCATAATCCATCAGCAAAAGTATGCTAGGTTGACTCTCCATTGAAGGGCGCATCTTTCTGTCCAAGCAAAATTCAATTCCAAGTATTTTTAGTTTTGGTGCGGAAAATTAGGGCTTTCTACAGAAGAGGAATTTTTTTATTGAGCCCGGCATAGGATTTTTCTCCTCATAAAAATATAAGTTTAGAGATCTGGATCAATATTTTTGGTTTGGTATAGCTTTGGGAAATTCAAACCCTAATTTGAACCCGAGACGGAAAAACTCTAAATACTAAAACTGATAAGTTTTGGTACATTTGCTATATCTAGGGATTGGTGAAGGATCAGGGGCTGAAACTTGCAGAGGTCACATATACAATTCTAATTTAGAATTTTTCCAAAATTCAGCCTGACATTCGCTATATTATGGGAGATATGATCCCTCCACGTTACGGTTCCATCCTCCTCCATAATTCATCCCTAAACAAGACATTTGGGGAGAATTTCTATATCTTGGGATACAAAGGTCCAAATGAAATTTATGAAGATGTTCCAAACATGGCACAAAATTTAATTTATTTGGTCCAATTTTTAGACTTAGAAGATGAACCAGTGACACGTGGAATTCCATACAACTTCACTCTGTTGAACAATCCTGTAACAGGTCACCTTGGGAAAATGATCATAAGTCCCAATTGGGGAAACCAATTATGATGAAACCTATGGTGTTGGAACAGGAACATGTGAGGCTACCTCAGGGAGATGTTTCAGACACAAAGGAGCAAAATATTTTAGAGATACCGCAGAAATAGTAACATGCATTTCTATAGAATAAATTGGGAAACTAGGGCTTCCTGTTCCGGGAGATTCCCTACACTATTTTCAGAAAAGGAGTACATTGGACAGCTCAACTTGAAGAGATATAAATTTCTATCCAATCATATCTTAAATATTCCATGTTTTTAAAATTAGGGTTTCATTGACAAACCCTAGATCAGCCAACTCCAGAACCAGGACGGACACCTCATATCGGTAAGGTCTAATCTTTTGTTATTTGCATTTGAGGTTCTCATTTCAAAGTGATATATCACATCAGCTTGATGATAAGCTTGGTGAAGTTAACAACTTCCAAGCATGGAAGTATTTGATCTCTTTGAAGAAAATGAATCAGACACCTACATGAGTAGAGAGGTTCCAGTTCCAGAGGGAGACGAGGCTAAAATCCTTACACCATAAGAACTTAGTCAAGGCCAAGAAGATCATTGTTGATTCAATCACGGATCACATTGTTCCACAAGTGCCTTCCCTAAAGACACCGAAGATGTTTGATTCCTTGACCAAGCTATTTGAAGGGAAGAACATAAATCAGAATATGACTTGGGGAAAACGGTTGAAGAATGTGAAGATCCAGAATGCGGAGACCATACAGTCATACATTATGGGGTCCTCTCAAATCAAAGAACAACTTGAAGTGGTAGAAGAAGAAGTGGAGAATGCAGAAGTGGTGATAACCACCTTTAATTTCCTCCCAAGATCATGGGATTCATTCATTTGAAGAATGTGTGCTAGAAGGAAGTGGTTACTTTCATCAGACTCGGGGAAGAAGAAGAAGCTCGACTCATGATAAGAGAAGAGAAGATGGGAGCAATTGGAGATCAAGTTCTCGCCATGCAAGAAGATCCCTCAAGCAATGAGGAATATGAAGAACTCAACTTCTTATCCATATTATCATTTGTATAAGGAACGATGCTATTATGAATGAATAAGACGATGAAGCTGAAGGATCAAGAAGGAGTCTACCCATAAAACAAATAAAGATAAGTATTCAATTGTCATTTCATGATATTGTTTTGTTATGCATTTGTTTATATTCAGTTAATGTATTCTGCATGATAGAATGTTTGCATTAATGATAGTATACTACTAATATGCATGTGATGGGTAAGTAGCTCATGGTGATATACAACTATCCATTGCTGCTTATCTAGAATGAAACCTCTTTGTTGACATATTGGATTAGTGCACAATCTCAATGCTGTCTTGGTAGAGATGGAAGGCATATAGAAAGCTTCCGTGAGACATGGATGATTGTTGTATTGGATAAAAGTAGTTGCATGAGCATATATTTATGCATAAGAATTTTCTAGTATGAATATTTCTTATGAAATGTTTCTAACCATAAAAATTCATTTGACTTGTAGGAAAGATCGCATACATAATTTCCTACAAGAAAAGAAGGACGAGACTTGTTCTGAAGAACAAGTGACGATAGTTCAATATGAATAATAATATGACGAATGTAGGGACATAATTGATGCAGAACCTTCCATCTATGAAGAAGTAACCAAGAAGAAAGGGAAGACTAGTTCAAGAAGAATGATGTCTAGGATGCAGTATCGATACATGAAGGAAATTTCGTAGTTCCATGATGCAGTAGATGGAAACATAGTGGGATACAAGGAAAGATTTGTAGCACGAGGTTTCTCACAAAAAGAAGGCATAGACTATGAAGAGACATTTACAGCTAGTAGGAGTTGAAACACATACATGATGAGCTTGATGAAGAATCCTATGTAAACGGAAGAATCCATTGACATCTGCCATAAGAAACGAAATATAATCAACAAACCCAATTACCATAAGAAAACCTAACTATGCAACCCAAAACTGTACAATAATATACAACAATCAGCCAGAGCTAAATATCATGCATAGTATTTTTTGAGATAGAGCCCATTTCTAGGCTCCACCAAGGCTGCCCCTTCATAATTGTTGTAATCTCATGGATCATAGAGGGTTACCAATAATACACATTAAAGCATACAGACATAGTAGAGACAAGATACAAGAACATAGATGTAGAATAACAGATTATATTATATTGTAAGGGTCCATACAAACATAGAACTGAACCCTTTCCCCATCTGGCTCAACAGCCTAATATATATGATTTACAAATAGTTACATATAACTACCTTTCAGTTCGGTCAACCGACATGACCTTACGCGACTGGCCTAATCTCTAATTAGTCAGTTGTTCAACTTAGTTGGCCTACTGACTAGCACCTCCAACATCTCCCCCACGAACAAAATATTTCTTCGTCCTGAAGAAATAGGGGAGGTACTCAAAACTCTTTTACTATATAAAGTAGTTATTTCTTGTTTGTCTTTTATGGGCTATGAAGTTGGATGGTTGGTCATTTCTGTATACATACTTCAACAATTGCTTATGTTGTAATGACCAGTTGATGTTGGAATTCTGTCCAATTTTGAAGTTCTTTCTAGATGTTGATGGTCAATGTTGTAATGCTTGATAAAGTCAAAATTTTCTCTTAAATGGAAAGGTCTGCTATCCTTTCCATGTTGGGACCCATAAACTGGTCTTTCTCTTCTGCTGTCTCCGGAAGCCTTTTCATCTGCATAAGGTGTTGGAAATGGATCTATTAATGTAACTTTATTTAAGTCTCTGAAGTCGACACAGATCCTTAGCTTGGTTGGATCATGTTTCTTTGGTTGAAAAACCATTGGACATACCCATTCTGATTGGTCAATAGGGTAAATAATTCCTAGTGCAAGCATATTATTAATCTCTTTCTTGAATATCTCTTTGTATTTATGAGCTAATATATTTGGTCTTTTCTTTATAGGTCAGACATCAGGTTTAATTTCGATCTTCATTTCACCCATTTCATGGATCAGAAGTTTGAGATCTTTGTAGTATCTAGCGAATACATCCTGGAATTCTTTTAGTAAGTTTACTATTTCTGTTGTTTGTTCTTCACTCCAGTAGCCTCCAATTTTTGCCATTTTTGGTCGACCATCATTTGAGATGTCAAATTCTTTAGTCTTCACTTTAGCATCTAACCATTCTGGTGCTTTGGCTTCATTGATTGGTCGGATCCCTTCTTTAAACTGTGAAAATGTAGTAGGAAATTATGTTGCAGTCATTTGTTCAGTGTCTTCTTTGTCAACTGTATCGACTTTGAGTACTGTGCAAATTGGTTTTGTTGTTCCTGAATGGTATGATTTCCATCAAAAGCTTTTCCCTTCTAGATTTTCATATTCCAATTGTAGTCTTGTCGACTATGGTGTTGTATTGGTTTGCATGTTATTGCGGTTTATTATCGTTCGTTCATGATTTTGTGTTAGGGTTTTGTTCCCGGTCAGTTCTATAAATGCATTGATTTGTTTTGCAATTTCAACTAACTTTTTGTCTTGTGGTAGAAAGCTGAAGTCCTTGATAAAATTTTCTCTAAGTTCATGCCATAGGAATGTTTCACCCTAAGCTTCTTCCATTTTGTACCATTTGTTTGGTAAGTCAGATAGCGTTGATGGAAACAGGTGTGGCCATGTATGTTCATCCTTATACCCAAGTCTTTTCCATTCTTTTTTGCATGTTCTTATGTGGTATTCTGGATCCTGCCCTTGGATGAACATAGGTATTTGGGCTTGATTGGTTAACCTTTTTCCTCTAAATATTTCTATCAAGTAATTCAAAGCTGTTGTCCATGTTTTCAATCTTGATTGATGGGTATCCCACCATCTAGCATCTTTTCCTGTGAAGGTTTCCACTAAGATTTGTAGTCGGCCATGTTCACCAATGTTTTTGGATACTTGTTCAATATGCATAACTGGTGATTCTCTTTCTTTGTATCTTGGGATTTTGTTGATACTTACATTTTCTAGTTTTAGGGAAGGATATTCCCTAGTTTTCTTTTCAAATATTTTTGGGATGATGGAACCAAGAAGCATTGTTGGACTGGTTTATTATGTGTTTATTCTGCACTATTTGAATTGTCCGGCAACCTCTTGCTTGTGTTTCATAGTTCTCAACTTCCCAATCATATAATTCTATGTCTGAGTTGTATCCTACTAGATCTTGATTACCTAAGTGAAGTTCACCATATACATTGGGTTCTGTATAGTCTTCATTGTTTTGTATTTGATATAATTGTCAAATGTCAACTTCTTCATCAATAGGTTCTATCCAAGGTTCTCCGTGGGATGGATGGATAGGTACTATGATTTTTTGTCCATTCCCTTTTAGTTTTATCCTTTCCTTCTCTAAGGATATCCATGCTTTCATTTTTCTTCCCCAAGGTTGACCTACTAAAGTTGGGAAGGAACTAGATCATTCCTTAGGTTCAATAATTTCATAGTCAACTTTGGCTGATATTCCTTTTATTTTCGTGTCGACATTTCTCCAAAATACGATAGGTTCAATCAGGCCTTGGTTGGCTAATTTTAGGTAAATTCCTGACTTGTATAGTCGAGGTCTACCCAATTGTTCCCGAGTGTCACAAGTCATAATGTTTACTTGTGACCTGAAGTCGAGCACAACTTGTTGGACATGGTACCCTTTAATTTCTAGTTCAACAAGTGGGTCAACATCACTTTTTTCTTTCTTGTTTAGACTGCAGATATTTTTGTTTCTTTTTCTGTATTATTGTTGTGTTTTATTTTATACAATAAGTCAATGAATTGAGATACCGCTTTATCATCTTGTACTAAACATATTAATTCTTTAACTCTGCTTTGTCGACTATCATCAGCTTCTTCTTGCTGAGAAAATTATTTAAATATATTCGTTGCATATTTATACAATTGTTTTTGTTTAACTAGGTTAGGATAATCGTTCTTTTATTTTATTTTTCTTATATGTGGATTATCACTCCCAATTTTTGTCCCTTGTCGAGTTACTATATGCAAATTCTTTTTATTGATTACATCATGTTTTTGAACACACAACAAGACATTAACATTTTTCTTTTTATTGATTCTATCAAGCATAGTAGGGAAATCCTCTAATGAGTGATCCCCAACTCCACAGCTAGTACACAATTTTAAATCGGTTCTGTCCTTGTATGGGTAGTCTGCATATCGATGACCTTCTTTGTAGCATGTGAAACATTGGATGGGCCGACGTAGTTGGTTGTCGCGATTCCCAGAGAATCGACCTTGACTTACATATCCTCCACATCAGTTGTTAAACTGACACTCATATCGACGGCCTTCATATATTTGATTATTCTATTCATTTTGAGCATTTCTTCATTGATTGTTATCATTGTTCTGTGTGACTGCATTTGTCTGGTAGATTGCTTGGTAGTTTTGTCGATTTTTTAAGTTTAGGTGGAATTCGACCGTGGCGTGAATTTTTACTTCATAGATAGCACATCAAGATGCTTTACTATTTTTCATGTTATACGAGAAATATTTTGTTGTGCGTTCTCCATGTTCTTGGTAGATGTCACAAAAGCACTTTATCTGCACAAATCGAACGTCCCGTCGGCTGATGTCTTGTCGGTAGTTATATTTTAAATGTCCGGCCATTGAGCATTTTTTGCACTAGACATCCTGATTCTTAAGTTTTAGCTCTTTGAATGATTTCTACATAATTTCGAGCTATTCTTCCAGTCTAGTATCTGTGGGATATGCTGGGAAATCTTCATCCATCTCCACTTGTAGAGATTTAGTAAGCGCATCTTCCTACATTTTGAACGTCTCCAGGGTTATGTGCTGTCAAATGTTCTGTGATAGACTTGCAAGGAACCACTGAATTAATAGTTGCTCATCAATTACATAATCCAGTTGGATGAGGAGGTCTTTCCAATGTTTGTCGTACTCTCGGACAGATTCTACTGGCTTTTGCGATGTTGTTTTCAACTTTTTAGCTGCCATATGTTTTGCAGCTGAGGTTTTAAAGAACAGCAAAAATTGCTCTTTAATTTCTTCTTTGGATGCTTGAGGGGTTCTCTCAATAAAGTTCATGTACCACGTTAGCGCTCTTTTCCTCAAGGCACCAGCAAACTGTGCCATTTTTCTATCTTCAGCTGTGACCTGATTTACCTCCCATGTTGACTCACAGATGAACCAATGTCGTCTAGGATATTCTTCACACTCGTATAGAGGGATATGCACTGATCCGTGACCCATGTCGGATTCATTATCGCTATCTTCTTTAGGAGGTGGTGGTGGTGGGGGTGGGGGTGGTGGGGGTAGTGGGATGTTTTTCTTGTCTCTTTGTGCAGAGCCGTTGTCAACTAAAATTTTTTTTTCCATCAGTGTTTTTGTTTGTCATTTATTCTCCGACAAGAAGTCGGTTAGCGTCGAATTCTCCTATCGATGTCCAACTACAATTATTTTTCTGCAGGTCTGACTGTTCTGTATTCTCCAAAGTTGTATTTGGCATGGGGGGTGCTCCTTCATGTGTCAGGTAAAGTAAGTGGATACTTCAGTTGGAAGGGTACGCCTGAAGCATGACCAAGTTTCCTTCCTCTAGTCGACGGATCACTAGATGATTATCATCATTTACTTCATCGTCTAGTCGGCTCCATATACCAAAATCACCAGCTCTTCATCTTAGGTCTTCTTAAACAATGAATTGTATCCTAGTACTCAGATTCTTTGGAGATAGAGGTCTTAACTCTTGGGGAAATTCTATTTGGAGAGCTTCTCACTGCTCTATCCACAAGTCTTCTTCCATGGGTGATGCCTCTTCATCCATGCTTTCTTCTTGTCGATCATGACCCGACTCTGGGGGATTCCTTTCTTGGTCTATCACCCTAGTACTCATTCATATTTGTAGTGCTATAGCACTTTCTCTTCTTTCTTCCCTTCTTTTCAGCCTCTTCTCTCTCTCTATTCTCTGTAAATCCACCGTACCTTTGTGTGTCACTATCTATTCGATTTCCTTTTTAGGTTGACTTTTCATCACTGGTGATGGTATCTCTTTTTAGTAGAATAGAATCCTCTTCAATTTACCCTAACATATGACCAGCTATCCCCCCCATGGCCTACTTGACGCTTTTAAAAATCTCAGATAGTTCTGTTTACTTGCTTAGTAAATATTCCCACTCCCTTTCGGCAATGAATTTCTCCCACTTCCTCTGTTTCTCCACCCAGTTAAAGTTTGGTGGTGGTTCATGTAGTGATGGACGATGTTCAACAATATGACCCACTCCTTTTTCTATCAGGATTTTGAACAACAAGGTCGGTAAGGAGCACAGGAACTGCTCGATAAGATCTGTATAGAATTTCTTCTGAATGGTTTCTACTGAAGTTATTTCTTCTATAGCTTGTTCCTTATAGAATTTGTCAGTGATATTTTCAAACCACTCCTACAGGTTTTTTCTTCCCCCTCGAATCAGTTTCTCTAACAGCTGTTGGTCCTTATTCGCTTCCATCTTTTTCATCCAGAAGCTTTTTCAAAAGTTGGGCTATCGATTCTACAAACTTCTCATGGGTTTCAGTGAAGAATATTTCCTTCTCCTGAGCAATCGTTAATCTGTTTCTACGTGTGTAATTTTGCAAATAATTTGCTATCTTATGCTCCCACCAGTTCTTAATCTCCTATTCCAATATTATCTGCTTGTATTCATTTCAGATATGTACTACCGGAAATAGAACCAATGTTGTAATCTCATGGATCACAGAGGGTTACCAATAATACACATTAAAGCATACAGACATAGCAGAGACAAGAGACAAGAACATAGATGTAGAATAATAGATTATATTATATTGTAAGGGTCCATACAAACATAGAACTGAACCCTTTTCTCATCTC
The DNA here is from genome assembly GCA_001517045.1 of Pseudotsuga menziesii. Taxonomy (NCBI): domain Eukaryota; kingdom Viridiplantae; phylum Streptophyta; class Pinopsida; order Pinales; family Pinaceae; genus Pseudotsuga; species Pseudotsuga menziesii. The sequence goes on along the minus strand of LPNX010830196.1, from coordinate 100,539 downwards.
GGTCAACAGCCTAATATATATGATTTACAAACAGTTACATATAACTACCTATCAGTTTGGTCAACCAACATGACCTTATGCGGCTGACCTAATCTATAATTAGTTGGTTATTTGACTTAGTCATCCTACTGACTAGCTCCTCCAACAATAATCAACCAACTCATAAGCACCTTTCCCTAAGAATCGTTTAACCACGTAAGGACCATGCCACATGGGATTAAATTTCCCTGCCTCGAAGGGATCCTTAGCTTAATCCCACAAAAAGACCAAGTCACCTTCATTAAACCTCCTTGGATGGAAAGAATTATCATACTGGACCTTGAAGCAATGCTTGTTAACCTCTAGAGCCACTAAAGCATCTTGGCGCTACTCATCAAGGTGCTCTAAGTGGACCAAATTCTCTTCCAATGCGGAAGTGTCAGGTAAAATCTCTACAGCTAGCTTCAGAGAAGGGATTCTGCATTCAACTGATAACACTAACTCCACCCCATGCATAATATGATATGGAGAGAAAGTGGTGCCAATTTTAACCAAGGTTCTATAGGCCCACAAAGAAGGATACTACATAATATGGCAATTAGTCTTGCTTGGGGTGATGGTTCGTTGGAGAATAGACTTAAGTGATTTATTCACTGTTTCAACTTGTCCATTCACCTGAGGATAATAAGAAGATGAATGTTCTTTCTTATACCCTAACTTGGAATCCAACTCTTCCATCATTCTGTTTTGAAAGTGCCTACCATGGTCAGTGACAAGCTCTTTTGGAATGCCAAGCTGGGTGATAATCTGGTTGAACATGAAATGTGCAGCTGTCTCACAGTCGGATTTAATTGTGGGCATAGCCTCTGCCCATTTTGTGAAATAATTGACAGCAACAATAATGTGATTATTCCCCCCAGCTGAAGCTAGGTTGCAATCCATAAATTCAAGCCTCCACTTAGTGAATGGATTGGCGATGACAATAGGATGTAATGGGGCTTGATGCGAGCACATATTGCATTCAAACACCTGGAAAGGGTGGCACTTCTTGACCGTATTAATGCAATCTTTGAAGATGGATGGCCAAAAATATCCTGCTCTCAAAACTTTTTGGGCTGTAGAAAGCCCAAATAAATTACCACCACACGCCCCTCCATGGCAATCATACAATAGAACCTCAGCCTCATCATGGGTTAAACAACGACACAAAATGGAATCTACCCCACGCCGGTACAAAGTCTTATCCACTATAAGGTTGTTCTTAGCTACATTATGTAATCATCGTCATTCATCCCATGAGAGGTGAGTAGGGACCTTCAATGTTTGCAAATATATAATGATATCCCCATACCATGGGTCCAAAGTTGAGATAAGGAAAATATGCTCATCGAAAAATGTATCCTCATAAACTTCCTCCTCCAAACTTGGAAAATTGGAAATGAGCTCCGCAAAGATCAATGATTTCTTCCATTTCGCTTGTTACAGAGAAAAATTCCTATGGCTTGGGGTACAACAACAGACATAGTAACCGCAGAAATCAAGAATTTCCTATATGCAAGAGAAACCAAACATCTAACACTAAAGGATCTCGATACATACCTTATTTTAGACGGTTGATGTAGATCCCCGTTGAGCTTTTCCACTCTCGCTTGTATAAGTAATTTGCTATCTCAACACTCAGCAAACAAGACAAGCATGCTATATATAATTGTGTTAGACCTACTCTAGCATATATAATCAATAACATATAAGCATTTAAAATCATCCATGGATTCAATACTCATTTAAATACACATTATTGGATAAGAAAATATATTTCTATTAATATAAAACAGATATTACAATAGTGACAACCTCTGTCGGCATGTCTACGAATCGGCAAAACTAAGTCCTCTACCTAGGCCTCCACCACTTCAATCCTCCATCTCTCGATAACAATCTCACAAGCAAAGGAAATCTTGGGAAGAACACAAAGTACTCCAAGGGACAAAGGGATGCAGACTCAAGTATAAGCTCTAGCAACAATGGAATATAGTTCTCTTGCATATGGAAGGCCAAGAGACAAGTGATTCAGATCCACATCAAGGAAAACTCCAAAACTATTTGGCCTTTTGCACACATCCCGATGTATGCAGGTTTAAGGGTCAAATCCACGTATATACATGAGAATGGGTTTAAAAGTCATGTATATCAAATAAGACATGTTTTTAGGGATGAGCTTGGAAGCATCAAAGGTACAAAAATGGTCCATGGGGTCTAAAGAGTCTGCAGAGGGACAGGGAAGGCCATAAAGGTGTGATCCACCATGTGTGGAAAAATTAGCTGTAACAAATGCCCCATAATGTGTGAGTTCAGAGGGGTCATACAATGTCTGAAATACATTATAGTTCCATCCTAGAAGTGGAGTGATGAAGAACCAAGTGGAAGAACAAGCCATCCAATAGTATAATACAATAATCAAACTCTGCTCATAACTGCAAGTAGACATAGCAGTCCTGGATACATAAGAGTACAATGGCCATGAATAGGCATGACATGTGTGGTCATCAAAATATGACATGTGTGTTCATCACCATGTACAATATAGATAGATCAGAATCTCCATGATGAAGATATACAAAGGATCATGATCTCCATGAAGGTTGAAGATATATAATGGATCAAGATCTCCATAATGGCTAGAAATATCTGACATATACTGGAATCAAGTCATGAGAGATGAAATATCATGAACACTGGCACGATCAGGGAGGTGGCATATATGAAATGCCACCAATTTGGAATGTCTTCTACACAATCCGCTACGAGTACATGTCCTACTATGTGAATAGAGGTGTCGAGGTCAAACATAGTAGTCCATCGTTTGATTACCGGTCATTGATGTATACCATTACTAGACACGAGATCACCCACTGATAATGAAAATGGGAATCAAGGTACTAGATTGCAAACTAACAAGTGTGAATAAAGGTGTTGAGGTCAAACAGTTGAAAGGATCCATCGATCAGGGGACATTGATGTATTCCCAAAAACTGTCGAATGGCGACAGAACCTGCCACTGATGACTACAAGCCTCAAGGAACCCAAAATGACTCTAGATTCCTATTCTAGAATAAATGATCTGAAGTCAATGGGATGAAATCCACTAGAAGGAGGTAATTAAGGCATCCCCCATCATCCAACACGAGGTACTCAGCAATGTTGTATAACGTGGAAGGACTCGATCATCAAGTGCACGAACCAGTATTAGTACCAGGAATGGCCAACATGCAAAGTTAAGATAACTGAAGAATGGTAGAATCAAGTTTAAAATTCCTTTGAACAAGAGCATAAAGGCTAATGGTGACTAAATGTAGGCAGCATAGACTCGATATACAAAACTGGAACATCTCTGCGACACAGGAGGCATCGACAGAGGCTCCATAGGGACTGGAAGCTTAACCAGTCGGTGGAGATAAACTCAGAGAAACAAGTATAGCTCCTAAAGTCAAACTGTTAACACAACCAACGGATGTGATATACAGTGTTCTGTTCGAAGGTGGCACGACTCAACTGTTGCCAAATATAACATCTTTCCTTGTCTGGATTTTTGGTTTTTTTATTTTTTGGACTTTTCCAAATATTTTGAAAAGCTTGAAAAATAATAAAAGTGCTTTATAGTTACAGACTAGGATGAGATGAGTGTCCATGGGAAAACAAACTAGTTCCAAGTAGTAGAACATACCTATGCTCAATGCAAGGACACATGTGTAGGATAATGACACTCAGGGGAAGGTCCCCTCCTGGTAAGAATGAGGAATCAAGCTGCAAAATATATATAAAATGGCTCTGCATGGCTAGACATGAGACAAGCTCAAGCTATATGGCTGATAATCAAAGCCAAGGAAGCCAGCATAAGGCTCAATGAGGTAGGAAAAACTCATGATAATGCAACTACAACTGGACATAAGGGAGTCCAGGGGGAAGGAGGAAAACAAAAAGATAAACGGGAGTATGAGGCTCTTGCGCAAAGACATGGCGATACTATAAAAAGGACTCCCACACCCTAAAGGGAAAAATTATTGGCATGGGCACCAAATGCAATAAAGGAGCTAACTAGGACACCCAAGTATTGTCAAGCTCTACCATTCACATCATCTCACTTCTAAAACAACGAGAAGGTCCCGTGAAAAGATAGAATGGGTTCGTACCTAAGGTTATCATGAAACGGTCATAAGGTCATGCAAAATGCGAATGGATATGAAATCTAACCTATATGACAGTTTAGAAATAATACCTGAAATCGTCATGAACGGGTCAAAATAATGGTCAAAACAACGCTCAAAATAGTCTTCTACATCATTAGATTAGTCCAAAATAACCCAAAATGGTTGGAAACGGTCCAAAACTATAGAAAGAGGGTAAAAATTTTCAAAAATTTCAAAAAATTTCTATAAATAGTAAAAAATTAAAAAATTACATATCATTTGAAACTTTTTACCCATTTGAGCTCAGAACTTCAAACATGAATTCTAGGAGCTTTGTCCAGTGAAATTCGACACCACTTGTTCCAGGTAACTCCTCATGTCCTCCTCTTCCATTTTCATGTAAATTTTATCAATTTACATGGTCAATTTTTTAGTATTAGGCCAATCTAGATTAGTCTTCTCGGCCCACGCGAAAATCAAGGTTTTTTCTGTGTATAGGGCTAGCTATATGCAGAAAAACAGCCCAAACCCACATACATATGCGGCTGTTTTGCAAACAGTCACGTATGTGGCTATGCACATGATTTTTTAGGTGAAATCATGACCAAAAATTCTTTTTAATGTGGAGGATGGTCCTAGAATGGAGGGAGAGGGAACATGGAGACATAGAAGAGGCTGTACGGGATGATTTGATGGCTCAACAAGCCCTTCATGCATGTGGGCTATACAAGTTTTGGTGTCTTGGTAGCCTAAGGTCGAAACCAAGACTGCTGCAGATGCTAGTAGACTACTGGGATCCTGAATCAGAGTCTTCCCATATCGATAGGATGTCCCTCACTATAGAGGTGGAGGACATATACTTCATTACAGGATTGTCCTAACGGGGAGAGGTGGTGAACCTACGCTCTCGTGGGCCCAGAGGTGGCCTCCCCATTGATGAGTATATTGCAGTATACTATTTTTCAAACACGGAGAAGGTTGGGAGTCAGATCCCGACATACTCCATCCAGGCACTAGGCCTGAAGGTGATACTACTGGCACTTGGCAGGATAGTAGCGTTAACCTCACTCCACTAGGATTCACATCCATTGATGTTCAATGCAGTGGAGTGCATGAGACCCATAGTATACGAGTGGAGTACTGTGCTATTGAGTAACATGAAGCAGTAGCTCAGTGACTGCAAGATGGGCAGGGTACGAAACTTCGGTTTCAGCAGTATACGGAGCACATTCTTCTTCGAGTGTGTTCTGAGGCTAAGCCCTGGAGTTGACGTTCCTCCTAACAGGGTTCGAGATCTGTCCCAATGACATTAGGCAGATGCTATGCATAGACTGGGCGAAGGTAGGGTGTCCAACCCCTACCCAGCTGATTTCTTTCCATGGTGGTAGTGGCATATTATTTCCATTGATGATTACCCTTACGCAGGGATATATTTTTGGGGAGATGCCGCCATGCCCCTACCACCAGGATAAACATATGGTGACATTGGTAACGAATTCCAACCCTCTTTTTAAGTTTTTTGAATTATTAATTTTTTTTGTGTTTTTTGATATATAGACTCAAAAGACATGTTTTTGTGTGATGACACATAGTGACAACCTGTCATGTGTGTGCATATGTTGGACCACGGAGGCCTGACAGCTTCCCTCATCATAGAAGGAGGGGAAGATGAGATGATATCATGGGTGTGGATGCGGAGTGGACGCTCCAAAGCATCCACACAAACTTTGTATGGCTAACAAATAGAGTACCTATGGCGCAAGTCGAGGACTTTCCTGAGGCCATGCAGCGTCAGGTGGTTGGGGTACCACGAGCATGGTTTCGGTTATTCTGATGACTAGCTAGAGCCATGGTGTGCTACCATGATCTGAAGCCCCCTCCTCCTCCATAGGCTTAGATACTTGAGAGTGATTCATTTTTGTACTACCGTTTATTATATTTTGGTGGCTCGGAAGCCCCATTTTTGTATTATGACACTTATGTATTATGACATCACATTTTGGATGTTTAATGAATTTTTTTTATGATGATCGATTTTATTTATTTACATGTGTGTAAAAATGTATTTTTGTGATGTGCTTATAGTCCATGAAACAAATGCCAATCTAACACATAGTTAGCATATGAGTCAACAACTTGATTATAAATTCTTGAAACATGTACATATGTTATGTTGTCAAATTGTCGTTCTAACAATATCACACATAAGAATCTTCATAATAATGTCGGATCCCTAACATGATACAAGACATTAAGATGTGACATGACTAACTGCAAATCAAGACGTACCTGAAGAGAAAGAACACCATGTGAAATGGCATCCCGTAATAGCTCAATAACGGCAATATACTCAACAACATGGTTTGAACAAAGGCATAAACATACACCTCCTAAAGAAAATACCTGACCCATAGGAGTATAAATCACCCAAGCAGCAGAGGCTGAGTGTTGAGTGTGGCAACTAGCATCATCAATGAATCCTATGTAAATGGAAGACTCCATTAACATCTGCCATAAGAAACGAAAGCTAATCAACAAACTCGATCACCATAAGAAAACCTAACTATGCAAAACACTGTACAATAATATACAACAATCAGCCCTGGTTGAACATCATGCATAGTATTTTTTAAGATAGATCCCATTTCTAGGCTCCACCAAGGCCGTCTCGTCATAATCTACCAGCACATAGGCACCCTTCTCTAACACACGTGTGATCATGTAAGGACCATGCCACATGGGATTAAAATTCCCTGCCCCCAAGGGATATTTAGCTTGATTCCATAAAAGGACCAAATCTCCTTCACTAAACCTCCTTGGACGGACAAACTTATCATACTGGACCTTAACACAATGTTTATTCACCTCTAGAGCCACTAAATCATCTCGACGCTGCTCATCAAGCTGCTCTAAGTGGACCAAACGTTCCTCCAATGCGGAAGTGTTTGGTAAAAGCTCTATAGCTAGTTTCAATGAAGGGATTTCGCATTCAACCGGTAAGACAGACTCCACCCCATGTACGAGCTGATATGGAGAAAAAAAGGTGGCAGTCTTAACCACAGTTCTATATGCCCACAAAGCAGGATATAACATGATATGCCAATTCATTTTGCTTTGTGCGATGGTTTGTTGGAGAATGGAATTAAGTGATTTGTTCACTCCTTCAACCTATCCATTTGCCTAAGGGTAATAAGAAGAGGATTGCTCCTACTTATACCCTAGCTTCGAGCCCAATTCTTCCATCATTCAATTATGAAATTGCCTACCATGGTCAGTGACAAGCTCCTTCGGAATCCCAAATAAAGTAATAATCTGGTTGAATACGAAATGTGCGGCCGTCTCACCATCGGATTTAATCATGGGCATAGCCTCAACCCATTTTGTGAAATAATCAATGGGCACTATAATATGATGATGCCCCCCAGCTAAAGCTAGGTTGCAATCCATGAAGTCAAGCCCCCACTTGATGAAGGGACCAACGGTGATAATCGGATGTAACAGGGCAGGATGTGAGTGCATATTGCATGCAAACACCTGGTAAGGGTGACACTTCTTGACCACATTAACACAATATTTAAAGATCGACGGCCAAAAATATCCCGCTCTAAATATTTTTTGGGCCATAGAAATCCTAGACAAATGACCACCACATGCCCCTCTGTGGCAATCATTCAGCACAACCTCATCCTCCTCATGGGTTAAACAATGACGTAAAATGGAATCTACCCCATGGCGGTACAAAGTGTTATCCACTATAAGGTAGTTCTTAGATATGTGACGTAATCGTCGTCGCTCATCCCATGAGAGGTGAGTAGGTACCTTCAATGTTTGTAAATATATGATAATATCCACATACCATGGATCAAAAGTTGAGATGAGAAAGATGTGCTCATCAACAAACGTATCTTCATAAACTTCCTCCTCCTCCTCACTTGGGAAATAAAAAATGAGCTTCGCAAAAACTAACGATTTATTCGATTTTGCCAAAACAAATTCGAGATCAAATTCTTGAAAAATAAAAATACATTTATTATACTTTCCCTGATCATTTTTCTAGTGAGGATGAATTGAAATGGATTGACATGAGCTACCACCAAGATCTAGCGAAGAAGAATGTAGTACCTCAATCTTTGAACCGCATGAACGGTAGCTAAGGCAAGTTTCTCCACATGGGAATAACGGATTTCCTCAACTATAATATTCTAGCTCAAATAGTATATGACATGCTCATGGAGCTCCTCATTCTCCTGAGCCAAAACCATACCAATCGTCTCTGTGGATGGGGCCACATAAATAAAAAAATTCACAGCTATAGTCGGGTGGACTAAGCACGGGGGCCGATGCGTGGCTCGCTAAAGAGTATCAAAGGACTCCTGGGCTCTCTTATCCCAACAAAAGGTAGTGTCCTTCTTCAAAATACGCATAAATCCTTTAGTCAAATTGGCAAAGTTAACCACGAATCTCCATAAAAAAATTTCCATGCCTTGGAAACATTGAAGATGTCTAATATTTCTCAGGGGAGACAATTGAAGTATCATTAGAGGAAATTTGGGGTCTAAAATGGGCCTTATAATAAAACATGCCAAAAATAAATTTTGTGAGTTGGAATTCAAGAACCAATCAAATTTCAATAAAATGAGTCAACCATAATGGTTGAATTGACATATTTGTGATAAAAGAAAACTACTTTTTTTGTTCGTATTTTCGACATATCTCCCTTTGTTTTTACTCAAATTATGAGTGGGAGAGCTAGTTGGATGCGGACTTTAATTTTGCATCCAACGAGTACCCACACTGCATACTTTTGACTGACCCTGCTACCCCAAAAACAAGAAATACCTAAAAAAACATGATGATGACATCATCATCATGTTTTTTCAGGTATTTCTTGTTTTTGGGATAGTGGGGTCCGTCAAAAGTATGTAGTGTGGGTACTTGTCGGATGCAAAATTAAATTCCTCATCCAACAAGATCTCTCGCCCATAATTTGAGTAAAAACAAAGGGAGATATGTCGAAAATACGAACACAAAAAGTAGTTTTTTCATTCTTCCTCGAAAATTAATAACTATTATTTTATTATTTTAACTATTATTTTATTATTTTCATTAGGAGGCCCATTTTAGACCTCAAATTTCCTCTAATGTGCCTCAAATTTTAAGGGATTGACTCTTATGCCCTCCTTGGAAACAATGAATCCTAGCAAGCGACCTGACTTCACGCAAAAGATGCACTTATGAGGATTTAACCTAACGTGGTAGTGGTGGCATATTTCAAATACTAATCTCAAATGGTAGGAATGATGCACTCTCAGTCGAGAGTGAGCAGCTAGGTCATCCAAAAATACTTCAATAATTGATTTGAGATCGTGAAAAATCAAGGTCATAGCCGGCTAAAATGTGGCTCCAGCGTTTTTAAGACCGAAAGGCATCTTTCGATATGCAAATGTACCCCAAGGACAAATGAATGCAGTTTTGTGTTGATCCTTGGGTTTAATTTGAATTTGATTATATCCAGAAAATTCATCCATGAAGGAAAATACCTCGCTTCCTGCACACTCATCCAAAATCTAGTCAATAAATGGTGTGGGGAAATTATCCTTAGGACATGCACGATTTAAATCACGGAAATCAGTAAATATACGTATCGCTCCCTGTTTCTTATCAACTAGAATGGGGTTTGAAACCCACTACATCAACGGAACAAGTTAGATAAAGCTATCTTTCAACAGCGTTTCTATCCCATCCTTAATCACGGGTGCTTTTCTAGGATTCACCGCATGCAAACATTGTCGAACAGGTTTGGCATTGGGATAATTTTTAATTTCATGTTTGACAATGAAAGGGTCAATACCTGGCATTTCCTCATATGACCAAGCAAAGACATCATGAAATTATTTGAACAGCTCAGTATATAGAATCTCAGTATGGGAACATTCTTCCCAATATAGAAATTCTCAATATTGCTAGGATCGCAAGAGATATTGATAGGAATTGTAGGTGATATGTTTGTCATGTTCCCATCAGCCATCTGACCAGGAGATATTAATGGAACCATGAGACTACCAATATTCTCACTAAGAATCTCCCTAAAGTCCTCATGCTCTAAACGGTCAAGCTCGAGAAGAAAATAAGATCTATGATGTAACTCTTCCCAAGGTGGCTTAACTCCAGACATAGCCTCAATAATAGTTTCATCTGACGAAAAAACACTATCAAGGTAGTCATGTGCATGAGAGAACTCAACTACCCATGCAAGAAGTATGTACGAGTCCTCCTCCTCAGTCCGTGAAGAGGAAGGACTAGGCTCTGCAACACAATCAAGATTTGCTTAGTGTGCAATCATAGCTGCAGGAAATGGCACATCCGTTTGGATAGGTCCGTTTGAAAGACTCGGTCTAGGAAGAATCCAAGGATCTTCCATATGGGAAGTGTGAAAAGACACCAAATTCAATGAAGATGAAGCCCCACCGAAACTAGATCCAATCATAAGAATGGGTGCAGGACAAATAAATGTCCCCATAAGGGATGGATACATACCTACACCCACACTCCCAGTTTCCAGCTGAGAGTGATCGATACTCGGGATTGAAGCTCCCAACGATGCACTAACACTCGGATTTTTGAATGATGTTTGATCAATCATAACAATCTTCCCATTAAATGGAAAGCATACAAATTGAAATAGAGAAGAGGCTACGACTTGCATACTATACATCCAATTTTGACCCAGTAAAATATTGTAGTCAAGGGGCGCATCAACCACCTCAACTTGATCGTGATGGTCTTCCCTCCCAAATGGACCATAAGAGAAGGAAGAATTACATGCGGCTGAAATTATCTACCATGAAAGGAAGTCAACATGGTAGAGGATTTAGACAACTTGGGAGAACCCAAACCCTTCCAACATGACAAAGACATCATGAAAGCAGCAGCACCTTCGTCAATCATAGTACGTTTGATGGTCATCTTAAGACATTCTACATTAATAAAGAGAGACACATAGTAAGGCAAGCGAGGTTGTAGTCCCATGTTTTCAAATTTGATGATGGAAGAAGAGTTATCATCATTCACCCCAAGACCAGAAAGCAAAGATTTCGTTTGCGATGGACAACTCTGAAGAACTTCAAGCACAGACATCACATAAGGAGTGTGGCCCAAATTCTCGACAACATAATAGTTCTGAGTGGCTCGAGCATTGGGATTGTGCCAAGAATGCTTTAAGAATCCCTTAGGAATGCAAGGTACACTCTCAGGTTTATCTGTAGGATTTTCAATATGCAAAGGAATCTCAGTAGGAGGAGGTTCTTTCCCCAGGTCAAGTTGCGATGAACCATAGTCTTTCGCACGAGTCACAACCTTAGTAGCACACACCATATTGATGTAGCCATGACTAGTATTGGATTCTGATGGATCTTGATCTCCACCTGATGCATAATGAGGATCATGGGTCCTTGAGTTCCTATTTTGATTATGGGGTAAAGGATTGGTCAGCACAGTTGGGCCCCATTATATGAACCTCAAGGCATCTTCCATATGAGGGAACAGGTGAGTGAGGTGGTCATCCTTACACAACTTGCAAGGAAAATTAACCTTACATTTAGACTTCTTTTCCCCCCTAGCATTACGTTCATTCTTGTCATTAAAATTGGCATTTTCATTCTTGTTCCCACCCTTACGATTGTGTTTACCCTTTTTCCTATTCCTTTCAGGCTTCGGGTTTCCCTTCTGGTCTGACGATTGCACAGAGAGTACACTTGTCATTTGGGTGGGTTGAGACGAAGCCATAGCTTGTCCCAACGTGGATTGGTTTTAGACAATTGACTCACTTGTTTCATAACCAAGTCCAAAGGTTTGGCACTTGTACATCCCACAATGCCATTAACATGTGGTCTAGGTTTGATATTAGGATCGAAACTAGAACTTTGAGCATTAGGTATGCTCTCATATAATAGCCTGGATTGAGCATAAATCAAATCCAGTTCCTGTTCCTTAAAAATTTCTTGTTTCTCATTCTGGACTCTGGATGTAGAAACGTCCTTCGCGATATAAGGTAGCAATGATTTAACGAACCACTCAAGGAGAAACTCTAGCGGTATGAAATATTTAATCAACATCTTCCATCTATGCCACTCTTGGATATGGTCCGAGATATGTGTGGCTTTGTCCTGCCAAAATGTTGACAAGAGTTCTGTACCAACATCATAATGCACTGGTAGCTGGAAGTGGTTAAGAAAATTCATAGCAAGGTCATCGAACAAAATGAATGCCCCCTTTGGTAACTCTATGTACCATTTCGTTGCAGGCCCTGTGAGGGTGCATTGAAATAGCCTCAAACTAATAGAATCATCATGTAAAGAGTTCGAAGAGCACAAAAGGTGAAAGGCAGTGACATGTTCACTAGAATCTTCTCCTGGTTTTCCCTTGAATTTGGGAATGTCCGAGGGAAGCTTGGTAGGGACATCCTACCAAGCCAGGTCATAAGATACCAGATCATTCATTAGTCTCGATAAGTCAGGTAAATTTAACATTGTGTGGAAAGGGAGCCTAGGTTGAGCCGGTCTATCCCATGCTCCTTGATTGTTTTGGTTTATATAAGTCTGACTACTATAAATACCATGGCCTTGGCCATAATATCCTCCTTTCATTTGAGCCATATAGGGCTGCATGGAAGCATTATGATGTGGTGAACCTTGATTAGGTGGTGCTACAAAGCCATAATTAGAAAAGTAAGTGGGTTGTTGATACCTGTACCGATAATGTTGATAACTCTGTCCATACTATGGACCATAATATGGTGCATGAGAAGTCACATAAGATGTCCCATGGGATATCCCATGAGAAGTTCCACAAGTGGGGATATGAGGAATGCCATGCGATGGACCGTAACATGAATATGACCTCCTGAGACAACAGGAGATGCTTGACCCTGAGAAAGTATTGTACGAGTAGTCACGGTATGAACATGACTAGTAGCAATGTTCCAACCCGAAGGACCATGTGAATGGGGGGGAGGAAGGGTTGTCAAGAATGCATTCGAAGGAGTAGGAATAGAGGACTGTTGTTTAGGAATAAACTCCTTATAACCGAAGGTATGGGGTTACCAACATACTCTTAAAACTTGCAGGAAATCAACTTTAAAGTGTAGAAAGGAAACAAGAAGATAGGATAAACTCACCCGATTCACGACGATTGATCCAAGCTTTGTCTTCTTCTGCTCTGCTTCTCCTCCAAAGCTTTTAGGGATGTTTCTCCTTCACCTGTAAAGAGGAAATCCTCCAAGTGCAAGCTCATATATGTATATAGGACAGGTTAGATAAACAGTATATACAGTGCTTAATCATAAATATTCATCAAACCATAATACAGGAAAGGAATTCAAAACATATTTGGAATAAGGATTCTCTTTATTAACAATAGTGAATGAGTTAAGATTACAACCCAATGCATGAGACAAGGACTCCTTTGCAACCAAAGGATTCTGAGTTCTATTGCTCCAAAGAATTTTGAATAGATACCACCAGCATAACTTTGCTCTCCAAGTATGGTTGATTAACATCCTCCCCAAGGCCTTTATTTATACTTAGTGAAATAAGGCAGTTTCGAGGGTTGAGGAGGTTGAGACAATTAAGATGGTTATATTTAAGGGCTTAACAAATATCAAATAATCATGATTTATTATTTTTAATGTCAAAGGAAGGCATACACGAGTATTGATATTGGCAACCCACGTATGACACACGATCTTCTCTAAGGGAAACCCGTGTATAGATTTGTACGTGGGTTGCAATGACACATACTCACGTATAGTACGTGACATGCTGTAGGGAAAAGTCGTATATGTACGCGGGTTGCTTATAGGAAAAGTCTTGTACAGCAATTGACATATTAAAAGGTAAAAATGGCAAGATGGATGGATAATGAATGTATTTCATAATATGCCCATCTATAGTGTTTTAGGAAACCTTCAATCCATAAATGTCCTTTTGTACGCCAACATAGGAAATGTCAGCACTCGAACGGAGAAGTGCCATTTGGGTTGATAACAGATGCCCCCTAATGTGTGAGATCAGAGGGAAGCGATGGCCGAAATACATTATAATATTTATCTTTGGAGAACTCAAAAATCCAATGGAGCAAAGGTAGTACCTAAAACAAATACATAATAATGTCATATACAAAGTCATATCTGAGGATGCTATGTTCAATATACTAGAACACTAGATCCTTTACAATATTTGAGTACATCGTATGATACAGGTACAAGACCACATATATTACAAAGGTGGATCGAAGTCACAATATATAATGATGATGAGTCTTCAAAGATCTGGAAGCTGTGTACATAAATGAAACATAATATTGTGCAACTTAGTCCATAGATGAGGATCTAAGGTCTTCATATGTAATCCCAAAGAGCCAGTATAATCCAAGCCATGTGAATAAATGTAGGTTGAAGTCGAACATGGAAAGGCTTCAACAGTTTATCAATCAATAGGTGATCATTGAAAACTGAAGCAAAGGAATTCACCAATTATAGAAGTGAATCCTGAGGTACTATCATCAAAACTCTAGGTATTCGTCATCAGGAAGTACTGAAATGGAACCATACTGTGATAAGGAAGGCAATGGATCCTCCAGCGGATCATAAGAGTGACTAGGAACTGGGTAAAGGAAGGGAGACACAAGAGATAACATATATAACAATGATGGGATCAGGATAAAGATCAAACATTGGGTTGAGTCCTTGAACAATGAGCACGACACAAAGATGACCCAAGGCAGCATTTAACTTTATAGATAGAATGACTAGACTTATCCGTCATGTAGGAGACATGATCAAATTCCCCAGGTATAACGGACAAGAGGAGGAGTAATAAACTCAAAGTAATAGCTGAACTGAAAGTGAACACTAAGATATGGGTGTCAGAAAAGATAGAGAGTGCTATGTTCAAGGATGACATGCTGCCACTTACTAAAAACAAGAGAAAACTTATTCCTTTCCTTCCCTGTTAAATTTTAATGAGTCCAGGAAATTCAACTCGAATCTCTCTTCATTTTTTAACAACCTTGAAGAGAAGAGAAAATAATGCTTGATAGTGTCACTGATTCGTGGATTTAATGAGCCTGAAATAGTACATGCTCAGCTAGTGTTTTCACATTTAGAGAGTCTGAAAACTCCAAAGAAGACTCCAAGGGGGTCCTTTTTCATCCAGTTTAGTCTCCTAAGGCCGAAAAAGTATAAAACACACCACTTAAGAACTCTCTTAACTTCCGTAGAAGAAAAGGTGAACCTTTTTCGTACATAGTCAGGGAGGTCCGAAAAAGGTTAAATTACCACCTACCCAATGTTCCTTCCATAACAGCATGAATAGCTTGAGTTTTACGAGTGTGAAGGAAAGCAAGATCACTCGAAAATATCCATTTGAGTACGAGAAATGGGGCTTACAACAATAAAATTGTTGCTTTGTTCTTTAGTGTTTAACGATCATGACAAAGACACAAAGTACACTCTGAATCTTTTTCATGTTTAGGTCCAGAGCATGAAAAAGAGAAAACTAAGCTCATACCGGGAGTTCATTTTTTGTAAATTTATTCCCTCAGGTCCAGAAAAGTGATAAACCTATGCCTAAGAATACTCTTCTCAATTCAAAATAGAAAAGAGAGGGATCATTTCTCGTATTATTTCTCATGGTCCAAGAAAGAGATAACCTACCACCAATGCAGATTCCCATTCACATATTCTTAACAAGCTTGAATGGAAAAGTTAACTCGGTAGTCAAGTCTATTTTGAAGGAGTCAAACCTGGGCCTAAAGAAACTCCATAAGGGTGGGGAGTCCTATAAAGGGATATCTTGTAAAAAGAGACTCAAAAAGAGGCTCTATTTGGCATGAAAAATAGCTAAGAGGACACCCCTATACCTGAAGCAACTGCAGCATTAGTATCAAAAGACAACATAGGTTTCAAAGGAGGATACTCATGAAAAGAAGGTCCTATCCACGGAAGAACAATGGTAAAGACAGGGAACTAATGGTTTAAAATACCATAGTCCGTGGAAAAATGTTAATTGCTAAGGTTAACGTGGATTAAGTATAGATGCAAAAATGCATTGGAAATGTCAAAAACCACTATATAGAAGAAAAAAACACTTTGTGATGATGAAAAACCTATTACAAGGAAAAAAGAGATATGGTATTAGTTGAATATATTTCGAACTATAGGAAAAAACCCACTTTTAGAAATATAATTTTTATAAATAGTTCAAAAATTAAAACAAAACTCACCATTTGGATTTTATGCCATAAGAAGCAAGTTTTTACCTCTACCTTCATTTGATCGGTATGGACAATTTAGTGGAAAAAATCCAATTCCGCAAGTTGTAGGTAAGCCTACACCCCGAGGTCTTCAATTTGATCCTAGCAATTTTCAAATTTGAGTCCCAATTTCATGATTTTAAGCATCCTAAAGCACGTCAAGAAATGTACGCGGGTTCACAATGTTGAAACTTGTGTACACGCGTTCTGTATGTAGGTTGCCTTTAGAGATAGTTGCGTACAGTACATGACATGTCTAATTAGACAGTCACGTGTACTGCGTGAAGGATAAAAGGATAATTTAAGGAAAAAAATTTCAAATTTTATATGAAATTGATCATTCATAATGGTTATTTTTCTAGGTGTGAATACGGTGTTGGAATGGAGGGAACGGGAGCATGAAAACATGGACCAAGAATCGCTCCAAAGTGTACCCACTGTACATGCTTTACAAACAAGTGGGTTATTAAAATTATTTTGCACATCACCTATGCGGGCCAATGTCCATTTATTGGAGTTCATGATATACTACTGGGATCATGATTTAGGGATGCTTGACCTACAGGGTGATACTTTGGAAATTACTTCCGAGGACATATATTTTATTGCCGGTCTGTCATGACGAGGAGCACCGGTCAACTTAAAGGGAACCGACAGAGGCGGTGATCCTTTACGTGTCCAGAACTACATTAATGTGTACTGCACACTTGGTACCCAGAAGAGAGGGAGTTGCGTCCCTATTGCACATATCCATAATTTTACACTACAGGTACTGACAAGCACCATAATGAGGATTGCAGGATCCTCTTCATTACATCTAGCTATACGGAACCAAATGAGATTGGCGGTGGATTGTATGCAGGGTGCCCTATATGATTGGTGTTCAGGAGTTGTCCCAATTATGAAAAAACAACTCTCGGATTGCAAGAGAGGAAGGCGGAATAACTTCGGGTATTCTAGCATATTGATTTCCTTATTCGAGAGATAGTACCAGGGTTGAGCCCTGCTATACCCCTACCAGTTTGATCTCCATGTCAACCTAGGCTGACCAGATGGGGAGACATCTTCCTCTGTCAAGGAGGAGGAGATTCAGTGCACAGTGTGTACGATGATGACTTCTACTTCTGGTGGAAGCGACAACTACCGTCACTAGAGTAGTTTCCATATGCCAGGATGGATTTTCGAGGTGATCCAAACCTTGTCCTTCCTCCAGGAGGAGCATGGGGAGAGCTAGCTAATAATTTTTTAATTTTCAAATTTTTTATAAATTTTAAAATGATAAATATATACATATGTATAAAAGTCCTAATCCTATAAACATGTCAAAATGCAGATATTGGACCGGTCCACCCTAAGGGGCATCCACATATGTTTGTTCGTCTTGTTGTACGCGAAGACCCAACGCTTATTAGGGTTCTGGAGGGGAAGCTGGCCAGGCTTACCCAAAGAGTTCCCACTTTGTGGATAGAGCATATCTTGGCCATCATGCAGGAGTTTGTGGTTGGAGTTCCACCTGTCTGGTTACACCTTTTGAGGTGGGTGGCCAGAGTAGTTCTTGTTTACATAGATGCTGTAGAGGCTGCCGAAGCCAAAGAGGCTGAGGAAGCTAGAGTACAGAGGGACCATGGGGACCAAGGTGGTCCAAGTGACCAGGGCAGTCTTGCTTAGATCTAGGACATTTTGATGGACCGCGATCCACATTTTGTATATTTTTTGTATATTATATAGTTATGATTGGATCTGACGATCAAACTCAACCTATCTATAGATAGATACTCACACACACACACACACAAACATATATATATATATATTGTTGTCGGTTTATTTACAAGTGTTTTTTATGGGCATGCTGTATGTTTTTATGAAGTGTGTGTTAGATGCCAATCTAAAGTGTAATTAGCATATGCATCAGCCAATGAATTCTAATTTCTTGGAATGTTATTGAATATAATAAATTCAAAATTTCTCTCCAATAACCTAATTTGCATGAACTGACATAATAGGATAGGTTTTCGCACCTGATACGCTCGATTGAGCTGGGAAACCACCAGCTGAGAGTCCAGATGGACTTCGAGCTGGGTGATACCATGTGACAAAGAATCCCATAGAATCTCAATTATAGCCCTATATTCAACAACATTATTAGAAGCAGGACCTAAGAAAGCGCCTCCTGCGGCAACTAGTTGTCCCGAGGGAGAGTAAATGACCCACGTTGCTGAAGCTAGATTACAAGTGTGGTGACTGGCCCCATCAGCGAAACCTAGATACCTCTCAGAAGACATCTGCAACAACCAGCACATGGTATAAAAAACAAAAACCGACAAACTAATGTACATAAAAATACATACAATAAAATACAAGAAAAAGCGCTAAGCCTAAGCATAGTACTTTTTCAGGTAGAGCCCATTTCTAGGCTCAGGCAACTTGTTCCCATCAAAATCAATTAACTCATATGTGCCCTTATTTAAGACCTTCGACGTGACATAAGGCCCTAACCACATGGCCCTGAATTTTCCTGCCCCTAGGGGTTCTTTTTCTTGGTCCCAAAGAAAAACAAGCTCCCCCTCAGAGAAAATATGAGGTTTGACCGATTTATCATATTGATTTTTGACCCTATTCTTGTGAGCTTGATTAGCAGTCAGCACATCTCTATGTTGTTCATCAAGGTGTTCTAAATGTACTAGACGTTCTTCAAGCTCTTCGTATCGGGTAACACATGAATAGCTAGTTTCAAAGATGGGATTTCACATTCAATCAGGGTAACTGCTTCCACTCCATGGACGAGTTGGAAGGGGGAGAAACTCGTAGCAGTTTTTACATTAGTTTGGTACCCCCAAAGAGTAGGGTATAGCATGATGTGCCAGTTAGAATGGGCTGCATCAATTGTACGTTAGAGGATGGTATTCAAAGTCTTGTTTACAGCCTCAACTTGACCGTTTGCTTGCGGATAGTATGAAGATGAATGCTCTTGTCTGAATCCAAGCATAGTGGTCAGTTCTGTCATCATGCTGTTTTGAAAATGACTGCCATGGTCAATGACAATCAATTTGGGTATACCAAATCATGCTATAATCTGATTGAATATGAAGAAAACTGTTGTTTCTCCATCGACTTTAAAAGTAGGCATTGCCTTTGCCCATTTCATAAAATAGTCAACAACAACAATGATATATTTATGCCCACCATTCGAGGCTGGGTTGCATGTCACGTAATCAATCCCCCATTTCATGAAGGGGACTACCGAGACAACGAGAAACAACGGAGCAGGATGTGACCGCTTTTTCCTACTGTAAAGGTGACACAGATGACAACACTTCACTACTTCCACACAATCTTTGAAGATCATGGGCCAGAAATAACCGACACGTAATATCTTATGGGCTATTGATAACCCAAATAAATGACCCCCACACACTCGACTATGGGAATCATTCAGGACAATCTGCACCTCCTCATGGGTAAGTCATCAACGCAAAATGGAATCCACCCCTCTTCGATACAAAGTATATCCTGCGATGAGGTAGTTCTTAGCATGAAGGCGTAATTTACGTCGTTCCTCCCATGAGGAAGCTACAGGATATTTCAAAGTCTGGATATATATAAGGATATCCCCGTACCAAGGATCAGAGGTGGATATCAGGAAGATCTGCTCATTTGGGAATGAGTCATATTCAATGACTACATCATCTTCAGTAGGAAATTCTGCTATAAGCTCAGCAAAAACTAAGGACTTTTTAGACTTAGCGGACTCAAAATCCAAGTCAAACTCTTGGAGAATGACTATCCATTTGTTGAATTTTCCCCCAACAATCCGTTGAGACAAAACATATTGAAAGGGATTCACATCCGTCACTACTGTTGTGGTCCTTAGTAAAATGTAGTGACGTAACCTCTGAATATCATAGACAACTGCTAAGGCTAATTTCTCAATGTGGGAGTACCTAAGTTCAGGTTCGGCCAAAGCACGGCTAAGATAATAAATGACATGCTATACAAGCTTATCATCCTTTTGAACCAGCACTACCCCAATGGTCGACTCAGACGCGGCCAGATACAATATAAAATCCCTAGAATAATCTGGCGAACGTAGTAAAGGTGTCGACAACAAAGCTTTTTTCAATGCCTCGAAAGTGAGTTGTGTAGTTTCATCCCATACAAATGGGGTGTCCTGTTTAAGCAGGCACATGAAACCCTTGGTAATCTTGGCATAGTTAACATTAAAATGTCGAAGAAAATTAGACTTCCCTTGCAAGCTTTGAAGTTGCCTGATAGAACGAGGAGGAGGCAGATTTACAATGGCCTCTACTTTTAATGGATCCACCTGGATGCCTATATTAGAGATAATGAACCCAAGCAATCTTCCTAACTTGACACAGAATACACACTTGTGGGGATTCAAGGAGATCTTATAGTATCTGCATCTCTCAAATATCAACCGTAAGTGATCTGGATGTTGAATCCTCTTACGAGAATGTGCCGGTATATCATCAAGGTAAGGTTCGACAATGGCTTTAATATCATGGAAGGCAAATTTCATAGCCTGTTGAAAGGTTACCCCATCATTTTTAAATCCAAAGGGCATTTTTTTGTATGCAAAGGTACCCCAAACACAAATGAAAGCAGTTTTATGTTGGTCTTCTGGTTTTATTTGAATTTGATTGTAGCTAGAGAAACCATCCATAAACGAGAACACTTCACTTCCTACACAAGCATCTATAATATGGTCTATAAATGGCGTGGGATAGTTGTCCTTAGGACAGGATTTATTCAAATCTATAAAATCAGTACAGACGCGTATGGTCCCTTTCTTCTTATCAATAGGAACAGGGTTGGATACCCATTCTGTCAAAGCTATGGGATAAATAAAACCAGCCTTCAACAGTTTTTCAACTTCAGCCTTCACAGCTACCGCTTTACGTGGGTTAACAGGTCTTAACTTTTGTCGAACAGGTTTGGAATCAGGATATGTTTGGATCTCATGTTCAACAATCGATAGATCAATGCCTGGCATCTCCTCATATGACCAGGCAAAGACATCGCATAATTCCTTAAACAAGGCAGTATAGATATCAATCTCTTCAGGAGAGCAGTTGGCACCTATATATATGTTTTCCATGACATCGGGGTTTACACCGATGTTGATAGGTATAGTAGCGGAAATATTTTCCATATTCCCCTCGGCAAAGATTCCTTCCCTGGGTAAGGGATTGATGGGTGTATCAACATCCTCTGACAGTCTCATATGAAATTCTTGATTTTCTATTCTGCTTAGTTCTGGGAAAAAATAGGATCGATGGTGAAGATCTTCACAGATCTTACCACATCCACTCAGATCAGAAGGTAAAACCATATCTAAACAGTCCGTAGAGTGCAAAGATTTTTCCGCCCATACGGGAAAATAGACTTCTTCTAGATCCTCTGAGACTGTGAGCGGATCTGGAATGGGATCAACAATGGTTTGAGTGATAACTTGGTAAGCTACTTCCACTACCGATAAGGGCACTTTCGTTTCATGGGGGAAAGGGAGAACCCAAGGATCAGTCCTATCAACAACCGTGGCAATGGAATTCCCCACACTAGTAGAACCAATATAGTAAATCGGGGCTGGAAGATCGAATGTTCCCATTAGTGATGCATACATACCATCCCCCAAGCTCTGTGCAACAGGTTTGACCTGATCAACTAATGGCACAGCAAACTCATTAGACTCTAAACGGCCTTTTCAAGTAAAATCAAGTTGGTCAACAGTAAACAACTTTCCTTCATGTGGAAAAACCACTACCCGAAAGACAGCTGACACAATATCAGACATGGCATAAGTCCAGCTTCTTCCCAGGAGAAAATTGTAGTCCAAAGGTGCATCAATCACTTCCATCTCAATAGACACTGCTTTCCCTGCCAGCTTAATTTCAAAAGCCGGTAGAATACCATGCGGATGGAATGACCTTCCATCGAAAGCAGTAAGTAGAGTGTTTGATGGGACCAGCTCTGGGGATACAAGAGCTTTCCAACAGGACAAGGACATAACACATGTAGAGTCACCCTCATTAACAACTACCCTTCCAATGGTCTTTCCACCATGGATGACATCTATTGATAAGGCTACATGGTAAGGTAGGTAAATTTTAACATCAGATAAATGAAATTTCTCCATGAGACTCGATGAGTCCATGCTGCCTAAAGCGGCTAAGAGGGCATTTCGCTGGGCGGGACAGCTCCGTAACACCTCTAAAGCTGACATTGCACATGGGATTTGGGCTAGATATTCAACCACGGAGTAGTTTGAAGCATCCCTGGCATTAGGGTTATGCAAGGTCTTCTTGAAGACACCTTTCGGTATCTTCAACATAGTTTCAGTAGGCTTCTCGATCGTGAGAGGGTTAGAAGTTTCACATATGGCCTTACCCTTCTCAGAAGTCTCTTTCTCATAGATTTTATTCCTATTCTGTAACAAAGTCAAATATCAAACCATGTTGATATAATTTGGGTCAGGAGCATTTTGAGTGCCCCCTACTACATTAGAAGCTAAAGCAGAGTTCTTCCCTTGGGGAAAAGGATCCTTCAAGATAGCCGGTTGTTGAGCTTTGAGC
This sequence comes from Pseudotsuga menziesii, assembly GCA_001517045.1. Lineage (NCBI taxonomy): Eukaryota > Viridiplantae > Streptophyta > Pinopsida > Pinales > Pinaceae > Pseudotsuga > Pseudotsuga menziesii. Next base: position 77,468 of record LPNX010830196.1, on the reverse strand, counting down.
AGCTTTTGGGATTGTTCCATAAGGGGACAAAGGTGAGTAAGGTGGTCCTCATGGCACAACTTAAATGGGAATTTAACATTCTTCTTTTCTTTCTTTCCCTCATCAGCATTATTCATGGGTTTCTGCTCGTTTTGATTTCCCTCTCCTTTCTTTCCTCTCTTTTTCTTCCCACCAGGCTATTGATTTCCCTTCTAAGAGGTCTGGGAAAAAACATTTGCACTCTGGGGGGAGGGGGCAACCTTTGCTTCCTCCATCGTAGACTGCTTGATGAATAACTAGTGAAGACTCTACGGTGGGAGAGTTTATGGACCCAACCAAACCATCGGCATGGGGTCCAGGCTTAGGCTTCTCCGCATCGTGGGTAGGCCTCGGTGCCTCAGGGATAATCTCATACAAGATCACAGATTGTGAATAAATCAAATTCAATTGTTGGGCCCTGAGAATGGCTTCTTCTTCATTCGTCACTCCTGAGGTGGATATGTCCTTAGATATGTAGGGCAATAGGGATTTAAGGAACCAATCTAGTAAGAACTCAGGAGGAATGGTGGCTTTTATAAGGCTCTTTCACCTCCTCCACTCTTGGATATGATCTGAGATGTGGGTAGCCTTGTTCTTCCTAAAGGTAGATAACAAGTCTATTCCGAAATCATATCGGACCGGAAGCTGAAAGTGGCTAAGAAATGCACTAGCCAAGTCCTAGGAACTACTGAAAGCAGCAGAAGGTAACTGAATGTACCATTTTGCCACGGTACTTGTTAAGGTTCTCTGGAACAGCCTCAACCTAGCTGAATCTTCATTCAGTGAATTTGAAGAGCACCATAAATGAAATGTGGTGGCATGAGCCCTAGGATCTTCACTAACTTTTCCCTTGAATTTAGGGATATCCGATGGAAATTTGGTTAGAACAGGTGGCCACGAGGGGTCATGCCTCACTGGGTCGTTCATCAACTTAGACAAATCTGGCAAACTCAACGTTGCCAGGAACGGAAGCTTAGGTCAAATTGGGGCCCTAAAAGTGCCAATCTAGGGATTAGAGGGACCTGCCCCTGAATGCCCATAAGTAAATGTGGGGTTTCCCCCTGCCACCGGTTGCAAAGTGGATGGATTACTTTGAAACGGATTCCATCCATAAGCCACAGGGTTGTGAGTGGGAGGTGCAGTATAAGCAGTTCGGGCCATCCCAATCGTAAACGGGGTTGAGACTAGACTTTGAAAACTTTGCCCATAAGAGGTGTTGTTTCCAAACTGTACTCCTACATAAGAAGGTGATGGGCCTACGTACAGAGTGGATGGGGGAATGTGCCCCCCATTCCAAGGGAATCCTTGGAAAAAATCTTAGGATCCTACCGGACCACTCTGGGTAGTGTATGTGAAGGAGGAAGGAACAATAGGTATACTAGGGATCCCAGTAACCATGTCACCAGAAGCACCTGCTAGGTTTGAGTGAACCGGCGGTTGGACCACACAACTTGCTCGAGTCAAAGGCATAGAAGGTATGCTATATGTAGGGGAACTTACCGGGGGAGGCCGTACCCCTTTAGCCGGAACGACTGAGGTGAAAACAAAAGAACTTTCTCCCGTAGTTGACATAATCCTACCCACAGGGACACCTAAAATAGGTGAATCAAAAGGTATAACCTGGACGATCACATGATCGTTTAAATTAGTCAAGGGTGTGTTAAAATTCCTTGCAAACTTGTCAGTCTACAAGTCTTCTATCTCAACTATATCAAAATTAATACGGTTAGCTATAAGTGATGGTTCACCTGGAACTTCACTTACTCCTACTGGTTCAAATGAACCGTCTGTGTCCAATATTTGCCTTTGGGGTGGAAGTGGAGGTTCCAACGTGACTAGAGGAGGAAGTTTTTGCAACCTTCTTGACCTTCTTATAGGTTGGTCCTCCATGATTGAAAATTTGACAAATCACACCCTAAAGCCAACTAAACACACGAAAAACCACAAAGCAAACACTACAAAATTTCCTAAAGCCTCAAACAGTCAACAAGGGTGAAAGATATGCTTTCCTGAAGAAAGCTGAAGAACGATTACTTGGCATCCTTGAAGTGGTTCTTAGGCACAAGCAGAGGAATCACCTACCGCCCTCCTACACTTTCAACAAGGGTTACCTTCCAAGCCCGTCCAAGGTGAACCAGAAATAGCCTTCCGGTTTACCTAGGTATGAACCCTAAATGTCAAGAGACTAAAGGCTACCTTAGCTATTCCAACAGTCTAGGGGGACAGTCGCAAGCCTGACTCATATGTATGGGCAGGGTAGCTGAGCCCGAAACTCTATCTAGGACAGAATCCCCATATGCGTAAAAGTCATGATTTACATTTTGACAAGGAATCAGAGGGTTATCTCCTCAATCCAATGCCTCCACGCGGCCTCGTGCTTGACTCCCTTTTGAGAAGAGCTTCCCAGATACAATTGATAAAGACAAGGATTTACCTATCAAATGGTCCACTACGTCTAAATTTTAAAACTTATGGGAAGTTTACACTTCCTATCCCACAAGTCTAGCCTAAGCTAGTAGGTGAATGGCCCCTAAAAAATAAAAATTACTAGTAAATTTTAATTATTGCGTTCATTTTAAAGGGCTATTTCTTACTCAGAAGGAAATGGAGTGATGAACTATGGTGTTTTTTACTCAATAAGAAATAAAAAAGTAAAGGTGTATTTTTTTTTCAAAGCAAATTACCAGTACTAAAGCAAAATTCTTTTTCTTTTTGTTAATATAAATTGATGAACAAATGCAATGATAAAGAGAAACTAAGACTATATTTTTGTAGTTTTGAGATTATATTTTAAAACTGAAATGAAAACTACTTATGCAAAAACCAATGCAAAAAACTTGAAAAAGTTTTACTTTTCACTTTTTAAAATGCTCAAACACTACTATGCACCTAAAATGCACTAAAATTGAGTATATTTGGATCGAATCAACTGTATAAACAAGCAAACTGAAGTAAACAGATTAATAAAACCAAGAATCAACCAACAAAGGAGGACTTGGAACCCTAGCTTGGGTGGGTACAATGACAAAAGATCACTGAAAACACACAAAGGTAAGTTGCAGACCAATCACTATATAAATATAAACTGGGAAAAACATTGCCCAAAACCCTGATCACTGATTCGGACAAAAACACTTCAACCTATAATCCAAACAGACAGACCTACTTCAAAATGCAAATAGAATATAATCCAGAACAAAAGAAACTCAAGGGCTTTACAAGAAAGCACACAGTGTGTCCAGCAAGGTCATCAGACTAACAGCACAGTGTTTATAAGGAAAGCCAACTAACAAATAGGAATGACAACAGGACAAGGACAAGCAAACCCTAGCCCAAAAATCCCTATTTCAAGGCTTGTACGCGACTGTGTAGAAGGGCAACTCGCGTACTGTATGTGACTGTCCTAGAGAGAAACCCGTGTACGCAGGACTCTATACGCGACTGTGTATGGGAGCAACCTGCATACAGGTACAAAATTTTCTCAAAAAAAGGAAGATCCATAAGGCCTTCAAACACTATGGTAAGAATGAACTAGGACAAAATACCACACAAACTGAAGGCAAAGACTGGTTAAGGGTAACAGAAATAACCTACAACAATTTGGGCTCCCCAGTGGATTCACTAGTTCTATTGTTCAGGAATAAACACCTTATAAATGAAGTTCTAGGGTTACCAACATACTCTTAAAATTTGCAGGCAATCAACTTTAAAGTTTAGAAAGGAAACAAGAAGATATTATAAACTCACCCGATTCATGACGATTGATCCAAGCTTTGTCTTCTTCCGCTCTGCTTCTCCTCCAAATATTTCAGGGATGTTTCTCCTTCACCTGTAAAGAGAAAATCCTCCAAGTGCAAGCTTACACATGTATATAGGAAAGGTTAGATAAACAGTATATAGAGTGCTTAATCATAAATAGTCATCAAGCCATAATACAAGAAAGGCATTCAAAACACATTTGGAATAAGGATTCTCTTTATTAACAATAGTGAATGAGTTAAGATTACAACCCAACACTTGAGACAAGGACTCCTCTGCAACCAAAGGATTATGAGTTCTACTACTCCAAAGACTTCTGAATAGATAGCACCAGCATAACTTTGCTCTCCAAGTATGATTGATTAACATCCTCCCCAAGGCCTTTATTTATACTTAGTGAAATAAGGCATTTTTGAGGGTTGAGGAGGTTGAGACAGTTAAGATGGTTATATTTAAGGGCTTAGCAAATCTCAAATAATCACGATTTATTATTTTTAATGTCAAAGAAAGGCATACGGGAGTATTGATACTAGCAACTCGTGTATGACACGTGAGCTGCTCTAAGGGAAACCTGCTTACAGATCTATATGCGGGTTGCAATGACAAATACTCACATACAGTGCGCAACATGCTGTAGGGAAAAGTCGCGTATGTACATGGGTTGCTTATAGGAAAAGTCACGTACAACAATTGACATATTAAAAGGTAAAAATGGAAAGCTACATGGATAATGAATGTATTTCATAATATTCCCATCTATAGTGTTTTAGGCAACCTTCAATCCATAAATGTCCTTTTGTGTGCCAACATAGGAAATGTCGGCACTCGGACGAAGAAGTGCCATTTGGGTTGATAACAAGGACGAAGGGACATGTGAAGGGATATAAGTGGTATTCCCTATGGTCACTTGTCTCAGTTCTGGTATCCACATATGACTACCAACATTAGGCCTAGGCCGAACATGTGAGGTAGCTTCCACCACCAGGATGGAAGGTACAATGTGACTAGTGCTCCCAAATCTCTCTGCATAGAAAGGAATGGGAATGCCCCCATACGTAGTGCTAGGTTCAATTTTTGACTCGGCGTGATGTGTCGGATCATGTGCATGGATATCAGACATTCCATAACTAACATTACTAGTGCTTGTGGGTTCATGGTGAGTCTCATCGCCCGACAACCAATACCGACAACCTATGAATGAGGGATCATAACCAGAATGTGAAGGTATATTAGGTGAAGGATCATATACAGGAATAGGATCTTCCTCCCCAACCTCTTGAGGTGGAGAGGACATCTCAGGAGTATCATGCTTGTTATCTCCCATCGTGTGTGAATCAATGTGATAAGTAGTCCACCTGGACAGTCTATTTCTCTCTCCCAAAGGAAGAGGAGATGTGGAAGGCAAAAGTCCTGCTAAATGGCGAGAACGACGAAGTGCCGCACCCGAATCCACAATGACTCAAAAAATGAAAAAGACTATCTAATTATGCAAAACCTAGGAAAACTAGCGTGCATAGAGCATACACCTATATAATGTAAAGCCAAATCACAAGCAAGCAAGGGTAGGATATGTGAGCTCTCGAATGAAGCAGGTATGTCTCATCTAGGAGAGGCTTGAGACTCCCATACAAAACAAGTGAAGGTTTGTAACCAATTATTGTTGCCCTTAGCTTCAATGCATATAGCGACTGTGATGTCCGACCCCAACATGGCCGAGACACCTGCATAATAACCTCTATGAAGTACCCCCTCAATAACCTAGGTAAGGAAACTAATGTCACCTCAATATAATCAATGATCATGCGGAAAGTCGCAGGTGGGATTGACCATATGGGCAGGGTAGCAAAGCTCGAAACTTTTGAAAGAGCCCCCAGATACGAATACAATCCTAGAAATATCTCTGGTACTACTCAGTTATGACTAGGGGTCATCCCAATCAATAACCGCTCACACTGCCTCCTGCTTAACTCCCTTGTAAGAGGAGGATCTTGAGAAACACTAATTATACCAAGGAATTTCACACTCTCACCTAGAAAGACACATACATGTTGTTGTTCAGTGATCTTGGACAATTTACTCACAATGAACTATTCCAAGACCCTAAAACCTAATCTTGTTGGTGCACCCTATAAAATAAAAGAGTGTAATTCATTTTATTATGCATTGATTTTAATTGGCTTATTACTCAAAAGGGTAAATGATCGTGCAACTAATGGTGTTATGGTGCAACAAGAAGTAAAATGCACACCTAACAATCAATGCAAATGCACTGTATCAAATGAAAAACAGGGTATGATACTACATGAAATGCAAAATCCTCCTTCAAATGACAAATGTAGTCATTCCTATATGAAAATCTGACTAATACTATTCCAAGCAAACCTAGTGCAAGTACCATGCAAAATGCAAAATGCAAAAATGCATCATGTTGCAAAAAGAAAATATTTTTGTATTTTTTGAATTAAAATGAGATAATGAAGCAAAAGAATGAATCTACCACCCCTAGACTCTGCAAGCACTATCAAACAACACCCAAGAAAAAAACCAAGGTAAAAGAGACCTAATGCACTAATCCCAAAACAAAAAATAGAAAATGCAATGACAAGAACATTTAAAAGATCCTAACTAAAAGACATCTCTGGTCAGAAACAGAGGTGTATACAGACTCTAGAAACATCCAAAGAGACTTAGCAATCATCAAAACTCACCCAGCAACACTTAATCTTCGCCTAAAAATCAAAACTCAAGGCATATGCAACTGTGTGTAAAAAACCCGTGTATATACGTGAAAATCCCAGTAAAACATGCGTGTACACGTGACTGTGAAGCAAAAACTCACGTATAGGAAGAAAAAGAGATAAAAAGAAGGTAAAACAGATAAGCTGAGATAGACTTTACTCCTATCAGACACTACTAGACATACATGCCCCCAGACCCAACTCAGAAATAGAGAAATCAGAGCAATTCAAGAACATTGAATGCCGATAAAACCCCCAAAGGAAATGACTAGGAACTCCCTAGTATGGTCGCCAATTCTGTTACAGAGAAAACTTCCTATGGCTTGGGGTACCACAATAGATAGAGTAACTACAGAAATCAATCCTTTCCTATATGCAAGAGAAACCAAACATCTAACAATAAAGGATCTCGATACATACCTTATTCTGGACGGTTGATGTAGATCCCCATTGAGCTTTTCCACCTTCGTTTGTATAAGTAATTTGCTATCTCAACATTCAGCAAAAAAGACAAGCATGATATATATAATTGTGTTATACCTACTCTAGCATATATAATCAATAACATATAAGCATTTAAAATCATCCATGGATTCAATACTCATTTAAATACACATTATTGGATAGGAAAAGATATTTCTATTAATATAAAACATAGATTACAATAGTGACAACCTCTATCGACACATCTGCGAATCGGAGAAACTGAGTCCTCCACCTGGGTCTCCACCACTTCAATCCTCCATCTCTCAATAGAAAGCTCACAAGCAAAGAAAATATTGGGAAGAACACAAAGTGCTCCAAGGGACAAAGGGATGCAAACTCAATTATAAGCTCTGACAACAATGGACTATAGTTCTCTTGCTCTTCAATTCCTCCTCCTTCAATGTATCCAAAGGGTTCCTTATATAGTGCTTCAATGGGGTAATGGAAGGTCAGATATGAGCGATCTCAAGGCATATGGAAGACCAAGAGAAAATTGATTCAGATCCACATCAAGGAAAACTACAAAACTATTTGACCTTTGGCACACATCCCGATGTACACAGGTCTAAGGGTCAAATCCACGTATATATGCGAGAATGGGTTTAAAAGTCACGTATATCAAATAAGAAATGTTTTTAGGGATGATCTTGGAAACATCAAGGGTAAAAAAATGGTCCATGGGGTCTAAAGAGTCTGCAGAGGGACAGGGAAGGCCATAAAGGTGTGATCCACCATGTGTGGAAAAATCAGTTGTAACATCGCCGAAATGAACTCGAGATCAAACTCTTGCAAAATGACAATCCATTTATTGTATTTTCTTCGAATCATCCTTCTAGTGAAGACAAACTGAAATGGATTGATATGAGCTACAACCAAGGTTTGGAGAAGGATAATGTAGTGTCTCAAACGCTAAACCGCATGAATGGTAGCCAGGTCTAGATTCTCCACATGGGAATAGCGAAGTTCTGCATCTATAAGGTTTTGGCTCAAATAATATATGACGTTCTCATGGAACTCCTCATCCTCCTGAACCAAAACCATACCAATCATCTCCATGGACATGACCACATAAATCAAGAAATCACGGCTATAGTTGGGTGGACTAAGCACGGGGGTCATTGATAAGGCTCGCTTAAGAGCATCAAAGGACTCATGGGCTCGCTTATCCCTGTAAAAAGGAGTGTCCTTCTTCAAAAGACACATAAGGCCTTTAGTCAAATTGGAAAAAGTAACCACGAATCTCTGCAATAATTTCACCATGCCTTGCAAACACTGAATATGTCTAATATTACACGGGGGAGACAATTGAAGTATTGCCTCAACCTTTAAGGGATCGACTCTTATACCCTCCTTGGACATGATGAATCCTAGCAAGTGACCAACAGTCATGCAAAAGATGCACTTATGAGGATTTAAACGAACCTGGTAATGACGGCATCTTTCGAATACTAATCTCAAATGATATGGATGACACACTCTCAAACGAGAGTGAGTAGTGAGATCATCCAAATATACTTCGATAATCATTTTGAGATCGTGAAAAGTTAAGGTCATAGCCCGCTAAAACGTAGCTCCAGTGTTTTTAAGGCCAAAAGGAATATTTCAATATGCAAAAGTACCCCAAGGAAAAATAAATGCAGTCTTTTGTTGATCCTCAGGCTTAATCTGAATCTGATTATATCCAAAAAAACCGTCCATAAAGGAAAATACCTCACTCCCGGCACACTCATCCAAAATCTGATCAATAAATGGTGTGGGTAAATTATCCTTAGGACATGCGTGATTTAAGTCACAGAAATCGGTGCATGTATTGATCGTTCCCTTCTTCTTATCCACCAGAATGGGGTTTCAAACCCACTCCATCAAGGGAATGGGATAGATAAAACCAGCTTTCAAAAGTTTCTATATCTTAGCCTTAATGGCGGGTGCTTTTCTAGGATTCACAGCATGCAAACGTTGTGGAACTGGCCTCACATCTGGATAGGTTTTGATCTCATGTTCGACAATATGAGGTTCGATACCTGGCATCTCATTGTATGACCATGCAAATATGTCACAAAACTCTTTAAACAGTGCGATATATTCTAGCTTGTTCTTTATGTCACCGACACTACGAAGAGTCTTGTGTTTTGAAGTTCCGACGCATTACTGATTCGAGGTTTCAATGTTTTAGCGGTTAGTATTCTTCACCTACGATGCTTAATCATCATGATGTTAGTGGTTTGAATCCTTGACACTATGGTAGAGTTTAGGTTTAAAGTTTCGATCCTTAGTGTTTGGAGCTTCTGATCACTGACGGCTTTTTAGTTGTTAGTTCGGCAGTTAAAAAGTGTTTTTTTCAAATTCGCTATCTACCAAAAGCAGAAATTCACCATGGCAATTGGGTAGGGGTTTTTGGGGCTTAAGAAAGAAATATAACATTTAATTAGCCACCAAAAGCCAGTGTTTCGGTGGCTAGTTGACAAAATCGCGGAGGATCTTAAACCACCGAAAGGCCAAGATAAGGAAACGGTCAGGAATTGTCACATTTAACCCCGTCAACAAGACAGAGGATCATTTTAGAGCATGATTACCCTCCAAAAAGACCTATATCCATGTGACTACGTGGGAAATGCGTGAAAAGAATCGTTAGGGAAGTAGCACAAACTGATCTGACTACCAACCTCCAGTTTTCCTCCACCTGTCCCAAATGTTGATGTATGTGTAACTTTAGAATTTATTCATCCATATATCTTATGTATTGTACCCCGATGTTTATTCTGGGATGTGTCTATAATGTAATTGAGTCATGTCATACCCCGATGTTTATTCTGGGAAGTTTCTATAATGAGAAAGTCATGTCAAGTCATTGTGGGTGACCCTCCTATTGGTCAAGGGTTAAAGCCCCC
>LPNX010830196.1:0-60868 GCA_001517045.1 Pseudotsuga menziesii | reverse complement strand
TAATAGTTTGTATTCTGGTACGCGGACTTACTGTGGAAAGGGTTACTCCTTCGTCGGGAACAATTAGTTGGAGAGCTTCGGGCTGCTCTATCCACATTTCGTCATCTTTAGGGGACGCCGCTTCTTCTTCTTCGCCTTCTATGCGTCGGTCATGACCCGACTCTGGCGGTACTTCATCATGGTCGGTCTCCCTAGGGTTTTGCTGCAGCTCTGCGGCCCTTTCTCTTCTGGCTTCCCTCTTCTTCTGTCTTTCATCCCTTTCGATTCTCTTAATGTCCGACATACTGTAGTACAATACTATGCCTTCAGTTCCTCTTCGGTCGATTCTGCATTACTGGTGACGACGACTCTGGTCGACTAGGATCCACTATGCTCTAGGTCCGACACACGACCAGCTACCCCCCCCATAGCCTACCCGATGCTTTTTAGAAAGCTCGGATGGTGTCTACTTACTCAGGAAGTATTCCCACTCCCTTTCAGCAATGAATTTTTCCCACTGCTTCTGTTTTTCCGCCCAGTTAGTGTTTGAGGGTGGTTCTCGTAATAGAGGTCGAGGTTCAACAATGTGCCCTGCTCCTTTCTCTATCAGAAACTTGAACAGTAAAGCCGGTAAGGAACACAAGAATTGATCAGTAAGTTCTGTGAAAAATTTCTGTCGGACGGTTTCCACAGAGGTCCTGTCTTCGACTGCTTGTTCCTCACAGAAGTCGTCGGCTATCTTTTCGAACCACTCCGAGAGATTTGTACGTCCTCCTCGGATCAGTTTCTGGAGTAACTGTGCTTCTCTAGTCTTGTCCGATTTTCTCATCCAAAAGCTGCTTCAGTAGATGTGGCACGGATTCGACAAATTTTTCGTGAGTTTCAGTGAAAAATCTGGCTTTTGCTTCTGCGACTGTCAATCTGTTCCTCCTTGCATAATTTTGTAGATAGTTAGCAATTTTTCGCTCCCACCAGTCCTTGATCTCCTGCTCTGGGATCATATGTGAGCCTATATTCCAGTTATGTACTACCGGCAACGGAACCAATGTTGTAATCTTACAGATCACATAAGGTTACCAATAATACATACCAAAATACATAGAATATTCACAGATACAAGAGACAAGAACTGATAGGATGAACATATTATATTATTCTCAATAGGTCATACAAAGCCAAGAACTGAACTACGTTCTTGAGTGGCTCAACAGCCTAATATACAGGTTACAAAACAGTTACAATCATAACTACCTGTCGGTTCACCGAACCGACACGACTATTACTTAACAGACTAACTACTGTGTTCACTCAGCCGACCGACGTAGTTGGTCTGTCGACTTAGTCGGCTGATCGACTAAGTCGGTCTTCGTTCAAGTCGACTTATGTCGACTTGCTCCTTCTACAAGTAGAAGCTCTCTTAGTGAGAGAGAGAGAGAGAGAGAAGCTATGGAGATCATCTTTATGTTTTCAGGTTTTACTTTTGGTGCTGATTCTATCTCTGAGGAAGTTGCATGGTTTTCACCATTTATGGTTTCCCCAAGGATAAACATTGTTTTCATTGTCTCTTGTGTTTGATTGTTGTGCTTGTTATTCTCTCAGTTAAAGATCCTAATGTTATGCTAGCTTAACGATAAAAATATAACATGGTATCAGAGCTAACCTGAGAAGAAGACATTGTGCAGCTACACAAGCTAGGGATTCTTAATTTTTGGGTCTCTCTCCACAATCCATCAGAAAATTTATGCTAGGCTGACTCTCCATTGAAGGGCGCATCTCTCTGTCGAAACGGAATTCGATTCTGAGCATTTTTAGTTTTGGTGTGGAAAATCAGGGCTTTCTACAGAAGAGGAATTTTTGAGTGAGCCTAGCATATGATTTTTATCCTCATCAAAATCTAAGTTTAGAGACCTGGATCAATATTTTTGGTTGGGTGAAACTTCAGGAAAGTCAAACCCTAGTTTGACCCTAAGCTAGAAAAACCCTAAATACTAAAACTGCTAATTTTTGGTACATTCGCTATATCCATAGATTGGTGAAGGCTCAAGAGCTACAAATTGTAGAGGACAAAGATAAAATATTTATTTACACTTTTTCCAAAATTCATCCTCATATTCGCTATATTCTGGGAGATATGATCCCTCCAAGTTAGGGTTCCATCCTCTTCCAGAATTCATCCATAAACAGGACACCTGGGGATAATTGATATATATTGGGATACAAAGGTCCAAATTAAATTTATGAAGATTGTAGAGAAAGGAAACAGATTTTAATTTCTGTGGTCTAAGATTTAGACTCAGAAGATGAACCCATGACATGTGGCAGTCCATACAACTTCATTGTTCTGAACAGTCCTGTAACATGTCACCTTGGGAAAAAAATCATAAGTACCAATTGGTGAAACCAATTCTAATGAAACCTATGGTGTTGGATCATGGAAGTGTGAGGATACCTCAGTGAGTATTTTGAGACACAGAGGAATTGTAATTTCAGAGATATCATAGAAACAGTAACAGGCATTTCTGGAGGTGAAATTGAAAAACTAGGGCTTCTGTTCTGGGAGATTCCCTCCACTGTCTTCAGAAAAGGAGTACATTGGAAAGATCCATTTGAAGAGATATATCTTTCTATCCAATCAGATATAAAATATTCCAAGTTTTGAAAATTAGGGTTTCTCTGACAAACCCTAGATCAGCTAGCTCCGGAACCAGGATGGACACCTCAAATCAGTAAGTTATAATCTTTTGCTATTTTCATTTGAGGTTTTCATTTCAAAGTGATATATCACATCAGCTTGATGATAATATTGGTAAAGTTGACAAATTCCAAGCATGGACTTATATGATCTCTTTGAAGAAAATGAATTGGACACCTACATGAGTAGAGAGGTTCAAGTTCTAGAGGGAGATGAGGCTCAAATCCTTACACAAGGAGAACTTGGTCAAGGCCAAGAAGATCATTGTTGATTCAATCAAGGATCAATGTGTACCACAAGTGTCTTTCCTAAAGACACCGAAGATGTTTGAGTCCTTGACTAATCTATTTGAAGTGAAGAACATATATTAGAATATGACCTTAAGGAACCCGTTGAAGAATGTGAAGATCCAGAATGCAAAGACCATGCAGTCATACTTTACAAGGGTCTCTCAAATCAAAGAACAACTTGAAGTGGTAAAAGAAGAAGTGAGGAATGCAGAAATGCTGATAGCCACCTTGAATGGCCTCCCAGGATCTTGGGATTCATTCATGCGAGGAATGTGTTCCAGAAGATAGTGATTCGTTTCAGCAGAGTCTGGGAAGAGCACACACAAGAAGAAGAAGCTCGACTCATAATAAGAGAAGAGAAGATGGGAAAAACTGAAGATCAATCTCCCACCATCGAAAGAAGATCCCTCAAGTGATGAGGAATATGAAGAACTCAACTCTTGAAGAACCTCTTATCCACCTTAGCATTTGTATAAGAAACGATGCTATTATGAATGAAGAATACAATGAAGCTGAAGGATCAATAAGGAGTATACCCATGAAACAAATAAAGATAAGTATTCAATTGTCATTTCATGATATTGTTTAGTTATGCATTTGTTTAAATTCAGTTAATGTATTATGCATGATGGAATTTTTTCATCAACGACAGTATACTACTAATATGCATGTGATGGGTAAGTAGCTCATGGTACTATACAACTCTCCATTACTACTTATCTAGAATGAAACCTCTTTGCTGACATATTGGATTAGTGCACAATCTCAATGTTGTCCTGGTGGAGATGGAAGGCATCTAGAAACGTTTCCGTGAGATATGGATGAATGTTGTATTGGCTAAAGTAGTTGCATGATCATATATTTATGCATAAGAATTTTCCAATATGAATATTCCTTATGAAATGTCTCTAACCATGTAAATGCATTTGACTTGTAGGAAATATCGCATACATAATCGTCTACAAGCAAAGAAGGATGAGACTTGTTCTGAAGAAAAAGTGACGACAGTTCAAAGATGAAAAATAATATGATGAATACAGTGACATCATTGATGCATAATCTTCCAAGAAGAAAGGGAAGATCAGTTCAAGAAGAATGATGTCTAGGATGCAGTATCAATACATGAAGGAAAGTTCATAATTCCATCATACAGTAGATAGAAACATCATGGGATACGAGGCAAGATTCATAGCACGAGGCATAGACTATGAAGAGACATTTGCAGCCACTTGAAATACACATTACATGCATAATCATGTGTGCAAATGAAAGAAGGCCTTGTACGAGCTCAGAAGACACCCTTGGGATAACACATACATGAGGAGCTTAATGAAGATATGAACCTTTTCTACAAGGTTGATAGAGGATGACAAGCTCACAAATGGGTGTTAGAAGAAATTTTGAAAAAGTTCAAGATAGAGGATCTTAGTATCTAGTGTCACTCCAGTACATAATGTTTCAATGCATAGAGTATGGAAGACAAAGGGAGTATGATGCTTCCGAGGGAGTGACTGCAGAAGATCCTAAGGTTCGACATGGTATGACAAGATGGACAGATTACTGATGACTCTAGGATTTACTAAGAGTAAAGTGGATTCCAACCTTTGCTTCAAGGTTGAAGGCGAGATACCAATGATGCTCTTGTTATGTGTTGATGCACTATTTTCTAGGCATGGAGGTGTGGAGAAGGGAAGTATGCAGTAGAGATCCTGAAGAGGCTTGGGATGATGGACTGCAAGGCCATGACCACACCTATGGCATTGAACCTGAAGCTATTGAGTGTTGCTCCATCAAAGTTGGTTGATTCCATGATGTATTGTTAGATGATTTGTTCATTGATGTACCTGACGGATACGAGACCAGATACTTGCTTTGTTGTGAACACATTGAGACATGTTCACTTGATGGTTGCAAGTATGATATGAATATTAACCTGGAGGGTTATGTGGATTCGTATTAGGTAGGTAGTTCCAGTGATAGGAAGAGAACTTTGGGGGTTCTTCTTCAGTATGAGATCATGTGTGATCTCTTGGTTGGCAGGATGGAGTCCTGCATAGCGCTGAGTACAACCGAGGCAAAAGATGTTTCCACTTGCTATTTTGGAGGTAGTATGTTTCTTTTGAAAAATACTATTTGATTTGATTGATTTGACTTGCATTTTTTGGTATGATTCAGAGAGGAGAAGTAAATCTCCAATTTGTGATACAGATCGAGATCTCTTGAAAGAGGGAGTTCTAGCATAGCTGGTGAGAGAGGTTGTCTGAGCATAAATCCTGGCAAAGCTCATAGGTTGCTCAGATGTAATTGGTCCTGTAGGTTGTCTTCGGATGTAATAGGTCCCGGCGAAGCTCATAGGTTATACTTGGATGTAATCATCCCTAAAGTGATTCTATGCTAGAAATGGACAGAGTGAAGTTTGAGTACTTCAGGGAGAAGCTTGGTGTTCTCCAGTTCGAGGTTCCCTCCAAAGGGAAGTGATGATTTTGTAAGCCTTTCTGACATGGTGAGAGGATTGGTTCCATCCATGGTCAAATGTAAGAGATGTGACATGATGAGAGGATTGGTTCCTTCCATGGTTAGATGTAATATATGTGACATGATGATGCCACATCCAGCATGAAAAAGGGTCGGCTTTGTGAAGACACGTCTAGTATGAAAAAGGACTAGCTTTGTGTGGATGCCACATCCAACATGAAAAAGGGTTGGCTCTGTGAAGACACGTCTAGTATGAAAAAGGACTAGCTCTGTGTGGATGCCATGTTAGAATTTCATCATTAAGCTAGCATTATATTAGGATATTTACCGAGAGAATAACAAGCATAGAAATCAAACACAAGATACAATGAACAAAGTGTTTATCCTCAGGGAAACCATAAATGGTGAAAAACCCGTAACTTCCTCAGAGATAGAATCAACACCAAAAGTAGAACCCAAAATAGTAAGTGATCTCCCGACACTAGTAACCTTCTTCTTGTCTAGCCCCAATGTCTTCTCCTTCCTCAAATATGCACTACACTTGAGTGTGTATGAGTTGTGTGATAAATAAAGATTCCAACTCTCTATTTATACTAATCTTGACATGACAAAAACCTACTAGGGCTGACCTCACTAGGAGATTCTAATAACCCTAGTGCCCCAGAACTATGGGGACTTTAACCGTTAGACAATAGGAGGGTTACCCACAATAACTTGACATGACTTGTTTACATGATAGATCTTCCCGATAGGAACATCAGGGCATGAAATAACTCAAGTACATCCCTGAATAAACATCGGGTTACAATATATAAGAAATAGAAGTGAAATACATTTCAAAGTTACATATACATCAACACTCCCTCTTAACTAGGAAGGTATTCTTTCGACACAATTTTCAGCACAAGTCTTCTTCTCTGTATCTTTTGGATCATCCTCGAGTCCTCGTCATCTTCAAGTCTTCTTCATATTCAAGTCATCTTCATCTTCAATTAATCTTCATCTTCAATTCATCTTCATCTTCAAGTCATCTTCATCATCGGATTTGGATCATCACTCGATCTGGATCATCACTGGGCATCATCACTAGATCTAGATCATCACTATTGGATCATCATCACTGGATCTAGATCATCACTGGGTCATCACCACAGGTGCTATCTCTTGATTCTTCTTGTTATCTCTAAGGTTGTTTCACCTTTTATTTGAATATTTTTTATTGTGATGTGTTTTTATTTGTTTTAATTTTGCTTTGTTTTACACTTTATTTTTTATTGAACACCATTATGGTCTCTTTTATTATCTTGAATAATCAAAATATTCATTCATTAGTCCTGAACCTATGTATGTGCAAGAGATTGTATGTTATATGATGAATGGTTGAAACTGCCAGCATTATCCAAACTGGCAGCATTTTATAAACTGGCAGCATTTTACTTACTGGCAACAGAATTTCAAAGGGTATTTCATTGAAAAGTTGGTTGTTCATTAATACCATGGAGTATAATAGGAAAATAAACTTTGGTTATATTCATGATTTTTGGCATTCGGTATTGACATGTTTTAAAGGCGCCTCTGTCCATAAAATGATGGTTTTATGGTGTCATTTATGAAATGGTACACTTGTTGTCATTTCGAAATTTCAACAATACATGCAATGAGTGCTAGTACTGATCATGGCAGAATCGACTTAACTCACTCTTTTCCCCAAAATAAATCTCATTACTTTGCTCGTTAACTAGAGAGGGACATTCAGAGGCCTGTTTGTATACTGTAAATCTTCGTTGGTTTCAAGCAGCTAGGGTTTGTTTTCAAACCATGATGAATTTTGTGTTTGAAGGTCTAGATTACATTGTATATACTTCCCTGCATCTCAGAGCCAGTGGTTGCAGCAAAAAATTCCCTGTTCGGGACAGTATAGTGTGAAGACTTTGTTGATTTGCATTACTAACAGGGGCTTAAGGGTAAGGCCGACGAGGTTTTTTGGTTCCATTCTCACTGTCATCTTCATCTGTTAAGCTTGCAAATCAATATAATTAGGACTAGCACAAGCATAGGTGCATTATTGTAAATAAGATTGACAGTCCAGAGCTAGCATGGAGTGAATACCTGCCACAGATATAACTGCAGCAAAGCTTAGTGGGTGTGCTTTTTATTTTTGATTTAAAGCCCAGTCTATCTATACAACAAAGTTGGAATTTTTTAGGGTTTTCAATGTCAAAGGCACTAGAAAAGGAAGAACAAGAGGTTATAGTGAAAAGAAAACCAGGTGGTTTCATTTGCAAGTTAGAGCCAAACAATACAGACTGGATAATGAAGTTTCCCAGGTCTGCTAAACTAATGAAGAAATCAGGATGGTTTAATTTCTATGAGAGTTTGCAAGGTTACCACTCACAGGTAACCATGTCATTTATTGAAAATTATAGAGATGAAAGAGTTCAGCTGCAAAGCCTAACTGTTAGGGTAAATGAGGATTCTGTTGCTGAGGCAATAAGCGTTCCTGAACATGGTGAAAAATGGTTTAAACAACAATATTTCCAAGGCGATTTCAATGAATTTTTTATGCCAGGATGTGAAAAGCTAGATTGGAAAAATGGTGTCCATATTAGCAAAATGAAGCTAGGCTGGAAGATCCTTTTGGAGGTGATACAGAATTACATCACATGCGATGGCAGATATGATAGAGTATTAAAATACCATCTAAAATTGCTAATGCATATTAATGGAGGTATACAAGTAAATCTCCCATTTTACTTATTAAAAAGCATCCAAAAGATGATCTCCAGGGTTCAAAACCATCCCGAGCATACTGCTCGCTCTGTCTATCACCAAGGCTTAATTAAATTGTTGATTTTAGCTCAGTTGCAAAAGGAGGAAAGAACATGGGAATCCCTGTTAACAGAGATAGGGTTTACAGACAACCCTAAAGAGAAAGGAAAAAGAATGATGGATGATACTGAACAGCGAACAATAAGTCCTAAAAAGTCAGTTCAAACTGTTGAGAATGCAGAAAAGAATGTTGCTGAGAAAGCCATCCAAGAAAGCTTGTGCCCTGAAACTTCCTGCACAAATGAAAACCCAGAGAAAATCAGTAATATGCTGAAAAGTATAGCTTCAAAGAATAAGATTTGTAAACAGTTATTCAAGATAGAGAAGCCAAGAACCAGGTTGAGGAAGAAGATGTAGATAGAGAAAAGGGCAGCACATGAAGATGCCATGGATGTTGTAGTGATAGATGATGTTGGTAGTGAAGAAATAGTATATACAACAAAGGACCAGTACTGTGAAGATATTGAAAAGTTTATTGATATTCAGGGCATAGCAAGCTCTATACCAGAAGCTTTTTGCACAGACAAGCAGGATAATCCAGATAATGGTTCAGCATCAAAAGGTTTAAGAGACAAGAAGAAGGAGTCCACATAAGAGAAGAAGACTTGGAAATATCTTTTGAATTAAGCCAATGTAGGAAGTCTTTGCAGACATACCAAGAAAAAACAAGCTATTTGCAAGACATAAATGAAAAATTGATGGTGGCCAACAAAATACTTCGTGAAGACCTGGAGGACAAAGAGACAGAATACCAAAAGTTGCTGATAGTTTCCAAAGATGTTCTAAGGGAGAAACGAGCCATTCAGAAACAGCTGGAACAAGTCAAAGCCCAGAACAAGGAGGAAAATAAGGATGCTGAATTCGCCAGACTACAGAAATGTTCATAGGTTCTGAGTGACCTAGCTACACTAGCAGAGGCTTCTAGAAGCCTTTAGAAGTTAAATTGTAGTTTTCTTTTTGAACTTATGTTGTTTATTTGACACATGTATTACACTTTTACTTTAATACTTTTTAAAAGGGATTGACTTCCCTATTTTTGAGGAGGTTCGATCCTTAGATATAGGATCTTATGGTTAGTTTAAAGGAGACATTATTTTGTATTTAAGAGGCTCTCGAGAAGAGAGAAAGGGTTTGGTAATTTTGGAGTTATGAAAGGCCAGTTTTGATCACCGCCTGTATAACATAAAACTCTACAAATTCAATACAGGTTCTATTTTGAATGAGCATGAACGTGATTTGTCTATGTATGTTATGAATTGTGTTTCCTGTAACTTATCTTGTATATGGTCTATGTGATTCCATTACTGTGATTCTTATTTTGAAACATAATTATCCTTTATATTTTCAGAAAACAGAGGCAGTCTCACTTCATGACTTTATCATCATAGTTGCTTAGATATTGGACCTTATGTTTGGTTTTATGTTATACAGATCCTGTTTGATTCTCTTATAGCTCTAATTGACCTACCAGCCTATTTCTTTAATAATGTTTTGATTTTCTTATAGCACCTATATTATACTAGCCTAGTTCTTTGTTAATTGTTTGATTCTCTTATAGCTTTCATGATATACTAGCATAGTGCATTGATAATTGTGTGATTTTTCCAATTGCTTTGATTTCATACCAACTGGGTTTTCAGTTTGATTTCGTTGGTTTATACATTTTTGAAAAATATATCCTTAATCTTGAACCCCTGTAGTCTAGGTTCAACTTTAGGGATAACATCTTCTGGCGCCGTTGTCGGGGACGGACAAAGGAAAAGATATCTTCCCTGGGTAATTGACATTTTCATGAAGCTGATTTTGCAGGGTGAACAAAATCAGCCAGATATGATATAGAATACATTCAGTCACCTTTTAAAAAGTTACAGTGGCTTCAAAGAATATAGGAACTCGAGGAAATCCCTCATCCCATTTGAATCCAGGAGTCTCAGATCCTGAGCAGTTGTTAAAGGAGGCTAGGAGAAATTTAATTTCTACTTCATCAGAAAAATTCAAAAGGCCTATTGCTTTAGAGATCCCTGAATCTTCATCTATTCCAGTTCCTTCTTTTAATCCACATATAGAAAAATGAAAAGAAGAGTTAGACCTGTTATTTACCCCTTCCCAAATTGATAATTTCCGTGTCTTTACAAATCCTTTGCTGTCAAAGAAGGTTGAGCTTGAAGCATTGCAAATAGGAGCTTCTTCTTTACTTTCAACCCATATTCCTTTGGTCAAGACTATCCCAGTGAATCAATAAAATCCTGGTAACTTGTCTCCCTCATCACAACAATCAAGCAGCTTTCAGTCTAATACAATCTTAAATACTTCCAACCCTAGAATGGCTCAAAATCGAATGGCTGCTATGGTAGCAGCAAGGTATGCCCCACTTGTTTTAGCCCAGCCTCTCAATGCTCTCCCAGCAGGAGATTATCAGAAGTACCTTCCAAGGTTTAATGGTCAGGGAGAGACTACTATAGAATAACATTGGGATACATCCTTTAGTTATGCAGACAATCAAAATTTTGAACAAGAGGATGTTTGGATGAGGGTTTTTGTTCAAAGTTTAGATGGTGAGGTTAGAAAATGGTTTAGGGAATTACCACCAAACTCCATAGATGGCATAGATGCTTTAGAAGAAGCATTTATGAGACAATGGGGGGACACTAAAGACTATTTATATTACATGACTGAGTTTGGATCTTTAAAAAGAAAAAAGGATGAAGCTGTGGGATACTTTTCCAAAAGATTCAACAAAATGTACAGTAGGATTCCAGCTGAAATAAAACCTACTGATACAGTAAAAAAATTAACTTATGCAAACTCATTTGATCATGATTTTTCATTGCTATTAAGAGAAAGAAAATATGAGTCCCTTCAAAACATGCAAAATGCAGCATTAGAAGTAGAGTCAAATATTTTGGCCTCAAATAAACTCAAAGAGGAAACAGAGCACCAAATGGTTGACAAAAAAGGAAAGAAAGAAATCATTACATCTAGCCATACAGGAAGGTCATCAAATAACAAAATGGATGAAATGAGTAAAATCAATTAAAGTTTGTCTGCTAAGATTGATAGGTTGGAAATGGGAAACATAAATCAGAATAAACCCATACCTGAAGGTGATAGAAATCAAAATCAGTTTAGAATACCTTTTGCCCCTAGGTTTTTGCCAAGAGAAAGATGAAATAATGATATACAGAGAGACAGACGAGAAAATTAAGAACAAAGGATTCAACGTCCTTTTCAAAACAATAATGTCAGAGATGATGAATCATATGAAATAGATGAAGGGGAGTTAGATGATTTAGAAGAAGAAGAACATAATATTAGTCAATTTGATGGTGATTCTTCTTCTCATTTTCTAACTAGATTTGATTATCAGTATGCTACAGAAATAGATCATTATGAAGAAGATGACTATCAGATGTCTATGCCTGAGGAGACAAATAAATATGTTAGTGGTTTCAGTTTTGAACATGAGCTTAATAAGGTGAAGATCCCTGTGCCTTTAACAGAATTGATTAAGAGTAAAGTTTATAGAGATGCAGCTTTTAAAACTTTCAAAAATGCAGTGAATTCTACTCCCATCCCATCTGATGAGATTAATTTGCAGGATGAAAAACCTACTATCATTGTAGGGTCAAAAACTTCTGATCAGCCTGATGATAATTCAGAATATCCTCCTCCATTTTATGTAACCTTTTCAATACATGATCAGTTATTGCATAATTGTCTGCTAGATTCAGGAGCTTCACATAACCTCATGCCAAAATTAGTCATGGAAGCCTTAGAACTGAGTGTTACTAAACCATACCATGATTTGTATGCATTTGATTCTAGGGCAGTAAAGTGTATTGGGGTAATCAAGGATCCGGTGGTGAACTTGACGCAGGTACCTATGAAGAGTGTATTGATGGATATTGTTGTAGCTGATATTTCTCCCAAATTTGGTATGTTATTGTCTAGATCTTGGGCAAAGAATGTGGGAGGAACTTTGCAAATGGATCTTTCATATGCTACAATTCCAGTATTTGGAGGAGAATTCAGAAGACTTTATAGAGAGGTATAGATGGCATATTTGGTAAGTGATAGTAGACACCCTAATAATCATCCGATCTATTCAATTGATGAAAATATTGGTTTTTGTATGTTGCAATTAAATGATGAAATTGAAAGGGTTTTACAAGTACAAAAATATATCCCAGTACAGGTAAATAGAGAGGAACCGGATGGGTTGTGGCAGATGTATTTAGATGGTGCATCAAGTAAAGAGGGGGCAGGAGCAGGCGTATTGTTGATTTCAGCTGGAGGTGAGATTATTTCCCTAATGTAAAAATTGGAATTTAAAACAACAAATAATACTGCTGAATATGAGGCCTTGATTCTTGGGTTAAGGGTAGCGAAAGACTTGGGCATAAACGAACTTGCTGTATTTGGCGACTCCGAATTAGTTATTCAGCAAGTAAAAAGGGTTTACCAAGTAAAGCAGTATTTATTGAAGGTTTATAGGAAAGAGGTTTGGGATTTAATTGAAAATTTCTTCATAGCCTTTAATATCACCTTTGTCCCAAGAGAATATAATGAGACAGCTGATTCCCTAGCTTTAGCAGCAGCCTATTTCAAAGTCCCAAAGGTAACTCATCTGAAATACCTAATTGATGTAAGATACAGACCTGCTATCCCAGATAATATTAAACATTGGAAAGTCTTTAACGATGATCGGGAAATAAAAGAATTTCTAGAATTGGTAGGTGAATTCTTAGATGATACTGTTGATCATGAACATGATTCAGAATGGGTAGAAAATGAACCTTGCAGAAATAATTCAATTGCTGATCACAAAATTGTTGAATTAAAAGGGAATTTCATTCCTAAGGGACTTGTTCCTTTAGAAAGATTGTTTTCAAAAGATGATACAATGATAAAACCTACCCTGCAGACTACTGAGGAAAATGTCATGGAGTATAATATTGGTTCTGAAAATCAGCCTAAGATGATAAAACTGTCTAAATTGCTGTCAGATGAAGAAAGAAGAAAATGTGTTGGTTTACTGAAAGAATATAAAGATATTTTTGCTTGGTCATATCATGATTTAAAAACATATGATACCAGCATAATTCAGCACAAAATCCCTCTAAAACGAAACACTAAGCCTTTTAAACAAAAGCTTAGAAGGCTTAACCCAGCTTTGCTGCCAGTAATTGAAAAAGAGGTGAAAAAACTACTAGATGCAAAAATTATTGTTCCTTTGAGGTATTCATCCTTGGTTGCTAATTTAGTGCCTGTACGCAAGAAGAATGGAGAGATAAGACTATGTGTAGATTTCCAGAACTTGAATAGATCTTTCCTCAAGGATAACTATGCATTACCAAAAATAGATCAGATTTTGCAGAGGGTTGTAGGTGCTCACAGAATTTCAATGATTGATGGATTTTTTGGTTATAACCAGATTGTAGTTCAACCACAGGACCAAGAAAAAACAGCATTTACTACGCCATGGGGGACCTTTATGTATGACAAAATGCCCTTTGGGCTCATGAATGCAGGTGCTACTTTTCAGAGGGCTATGGATATAGCTTTTGTGGGTGAAAATGAAAAGTTTGTAGTGATATACCAAGATGACATCACAGTCTTTTCTAAGTCTGATGAACATCATCTTAAACATTTGAGACAATTTTTTTCTAAATGCAGAAAGCTTGGTTTATCACTAAATCCTAAAAAGTCTCACTTTGCCCTGACAGAAGGCAAATTGTTAGGCCATATTGTTTCTGCTGAGGGAATAAAGATAGACCCAGAAATATTCAAGGCTATCTTAAAAATCAGCATTCCTAGAAATAAAAAAGAAATTCAATCTTTTGTTGGAAAAATCAAATTTTTAAGATGGTTTATTCCCAATTTTGCAGAAATAATAAAGCATATCACTCAGATGCTTAAGAAAGATAGGGTGGTTAAATGGTCTAACCAGGCTAAACAAGCATTTGAATCCATAAAGAAAGCATTAGTAGAAGCCCCAGTGTTGATGGCTCCTGATTGTACAAAAGATTTTGCAATCTTCTCATTTGCATCAGACGACACTATAGCTACTGTATTGTTACAAAAGAACTCAGATAATTTGGAACAGCCAATTTCATTCTTTAGTAAAACATTAAGAGACTCTGAGATGAAATATAATATAATGGAAAAGTAGGCATATGCCTTAGTTAAAGCTCTTAAATTTTTTAGAATATATGTTTTACATTCTAAGGTTGTGGCATATGTCCCAAATGCAGCAGTTAAGGAGATTCTAGCACAGCCTGACAGTGAAGGAAAAAGAGGCAGATGGATAGCTAAGGTCATGGAATATGACGTAGAAATTAAACCAACAAAGTTGATAAAAGGATAGGGATTAGCTAAACTTCTGATAGAGTCAAATTGTCAGGTTTTGAATCTTCATGTGATGGCAGAGCAGTCAGAGCAGGTTATGCCAAGAGAACACAGTAAACAGCAGGTTTATAACAGGTATGGTGAATCTGATTGGTATAAAGATGTTGTGTATTTCCTTTTGTATTTACAATGCCCTCTTGAATTGAATAGGAATGAACGCAGATCGTTAAAACTAAAAGCAATGAAGTATGTTTTAATAGATTAGATGTTGTACTGGAAGGATCCGGGAGGAATATTGTTGAAATGTTTGGAGAAATACGAAGTTGGTGCTGTGATTACAGAATTGCATAGTGGAGTTTGTGGAGGACATAAGTACTGGAAGGCAACTGCCTTCAAAATCTTGAGAGAAGGATATTACTGGCCTACCATTTTTTCAGATGTATATCATCAGGTTAGATCGTATGTGGAATGTCAGAAATTTGCAGGTAAGCATAAGCTTCAGTCCTTACCTCTAAAGCCTATTTCAGTGAATGGTCCATTTCAGCAGTGGGGACTAGACTTCATCGGTGAAATTAATCCTCCCTCTAGTGGACAGCATAAATGGATCCTAACTGCTATTGAATTTTTCACTAAATGGGTGGAAGCAGTTCCAACAAGGAGAGCAACAGAACAGGTTATAATTACTTTCCTTCAAGAAAAAATTATGGGTAGATTTGGATGCCCTAGAAAATTAGTTACTGATAATGCCCCTACTTTCAAATCAAAGAAGATGGTGAACTTTTTTCAAGAAAATAATATTAGTTTAAAACAGTCCACACCATACTATCCACAAGGAAATGGATTAGCAGAATCTAGCAACAAAAACATTGTAAACAATATTAAGAAAATTCTGTTTGAAAACAAGAGGAGTTGGAATACCAAACTAAAATTTGCTCTCTGGGCTGATAGAGTAACAATTAAAAGGTCAATTGGGACATCCCCTTTCCAATTGGTTTATGGAATTGATGTTGTTTTCCCTGTTCAATTAGTGACCCCAGTTATTAAGTTTATGCAGGAAATAAACGAAGAACTGGATGATATCAGAAGAAGAATGTTCCAGATAGTTCACACTAGTACAAGTGATCAATTTTTCCACGGAAAAACGTGGCAATATTTACAGAAAAGCGTGGATATTGCCACGTCTAAGTGTTTTTTTTTTCGTGGAAACAATTTCGTCGCAATAGAGACGACCCCTAATTTGCATTGCAAGAGCGACAATGTTCTATAAGTCTAAGCGTGGATACAGTGACGTCTATAAGTCCAGGCGTGGATACAGCGACGGCTAGGCGTGGATACAGCGACGCCTCATTCCTGTTACATCGGATTTTACACCAAAAAGTAAGAAACGTGGAAAACCTCCGTGGAAAAATCTGCGCTTTTGTACTAGTGTCAGATGCAGCAGGAGAGGGAAGCTATCAAGGATACAACTGAGAAACATCAAAGAATAATGAAAGAAAGATTTGATAAAAAAAGTTAAAAAAGAGATGTTTGCAGTTGGTGACCTAGTTCTCAAATGGGATGCAAGAAAGGATGAAAAGGGTAAGCATGGGAAATTTGAAAACTTATGGATAGGGCCTTTTTAGTCATAAAGATTCTTGGAAACAACACTTTTGTCTTACAAAATCTGAAAGGTGAAGAAATTGCAGGTCCAGTAAATGGACGTTTCTTAAAACAATTTTACACATATTGAAAAACAAAGTGTTATTGTACATAGTCACTGTATATATCATTTTGCTTCAGATAAGACTCCAGCCCAATAAGATAGAAATGACTTTAGCAGGTTTCTGAAGGCACTGGTCAACATGTTCTCAAAGTTTCACAGGAAAACTTTGTCCCCAGATGGAGCCAGATGTTATCTCTAAGGTTGTTTCACCTTTTATTTGAAGATTTTTTATTGTGATGTGTTTTTATTTGTTTTAATTTTTCTTTGTTTTACACTTTATTTTTGATTGAACACCATTATGGTCTCTTTTATTATCTTGAATCATCAAAATATTCATTCATTAGTCCTGAACCTATCTATGTGCAAGAGATTGTATCTTATATGATGAATGGTTGAAACTGGCAGCATTATCTAAACTGGTAGCATTTTACTTACGGGCATCAGTATTTCAAAGGGTATTTAATTGAAAAGTTGGTTGTTTATAAATACCATGGAGTATAATAGGGAAATAAACTTTGGTTATATTCATGATTTTTGGCATTCGGTATTGACATGTTTTAAAGGCGCCTCTGTCCATAAAATGATGGTTTTATGGTGTCATTTATGAAATGGTACACCTGTTGTCATTTCAAAATTTCAACAATACATGCAATGAGTTCTAGTACTGATCATGGCAGAATTGACTTAACTCACTCTTTTCCCCAAAATCTATCTCATTACTTTGCTCGTTAACTGGAGAGGGACATTCAGAGGCTTGTTTGTATACTGTAAATCTTCATTGGTTTCAAGCAACTAGGGTTTGTTTTCAAACCCTAATGGATTTTGTGTTTGAAGGTCTAGATTACATTGTATATACTTCCCTGCATCTCAGAGCCAACGGTTGCAGCAAAAAATTCCTCGTTCGGGACAGTATAGCGTGAAGACTTTGTTGATTTGCATTACTAATAGAGGCTTAAGGGTAAGACTAACGAGGCTTTTTGGTTCCATTCTCACTGTCAACTTCATTTTGTTAAGCCTGCAAATCAATATAATTAGGACTAGCACAAGCATAGTTGCATTATTCTAAATAAGATTGACAGTCCAGAGCCAGCATGGAGTGAATACCTGCCACATATATAACTGCAGCAAAGCTTAGTGGGTGTGCTTTTTGTTTGTGATTTAAAGCCCAGTCTGTCTATACAACAAAGTTGGAATTTTTTAGGGTTTTTAATGTCAAAGGCACTAGACAAGGAAGAACCAGAGGTTATAGTGAAAAGAAAACCAGGTGGTTTCATTTGCAGGTTAGAGCCAAACAATACAGACTGGATAATGAAGTTTCCCAGGTCTGCTAAACTAATGAAGAAATCAGGATGGTTTAATTTCTGTGAGAGATTGCAAGGTTACCGCTCACAGGTAACCATGTCATTTATTGAAAATTATAGAGATGAAAGAGTTCAGGTACAAAGCCTAACTGTTAGGGTAAATGAGGATTTTGTTGCTGAGGCAATAAGCATTCCTGCACATGGTGAAAAATGGTTTAAACAACAAGATTTCCAAGGTGATTTCAATGAATTTCTGATGCCAGGATGTGAAAAGCTAGCTTGGAAAAATGGTGTCCACATTAGCAAAATGAAGCTAGGCTGGAAGATCCCTTTGGAGGTGATACAGAATTACATCACATGCGATGGCAGATATGACAGAGTATTAAAATGCCATCACAACAAAGTAGATATTTGGTCT
The DNA here is from genome assembly GCA_001517045.1 of Pseudotsuga menziesii. Taxonomy (NCBI): domain Eukaryota; kingdom Viridiplantae; phylum Streptophyta; class Pinopsida; order Pinales; family Pinaceae; genus Pseudotsuga; species Pseudotsuga menziesii. The sequence goes on along the minus strand of LPNX010830196.1, from coordinate 42,834 downwards.
CATGTTCATCAGGTACATCAAGGACCCAATTTTCTGATGATACATCATGGCATCAACTATCTCTGACGAAGCATCACTCAATAGCTTCAGGTTTGATGCCATAGGTGTGGTTAATGTCTTGCAGTCCATCATCTCAAATCTCTTCAGGATCTCTACCACATACTTCCCTTGTCCAAGGAAGATTCCATATGTAGTTTGCCACACCTCCATACCTAGGAAATAATGCATCATTCCCAAGTCCTTCATCTTGAACTCAACAACAAGATTTCTCTTCATATAAGCAATCAACCCATCCATACCTATCAAAAACAGATCATCTACATATAGTAGAAGCATCACCGGGTTGCCATCTTCCACCTTGTAGCAAAGGTTGGAATCTTCTTTACTCTTAGTAAAGCCCAACCTACATAGAAAGCTGTCAATTCTGTCGTACCATGTCCTGGGTGCCTATTTCAAACCATACAGAGATTTCCTCAATCTACACACATGAGACTCCCTATCATGTGTCTCAAAACCGAGTGGCTGCTCCACATACACTTCCTCTTCTACTACACCATTCAAGAAGGCAGTCTTGACACCCATTTGGTGTATCTTCCATTTCATCACTACAGCCAAAGCAAGTACCGATCTGATGGAAGTGTATTTGGATATAGATGCAATGGTTTCTTCGTATTCTATTCCTTCTTTCTGAGAGAACCCCCGAGCCACAAATCTTTCCTTGTACTTTTCAATGCTACCGTCTGCAGCATGCTTGATCTTGTAGATCCACTTGGAAGTTACAACTGACTTCCCTTCTGGTCTTGGGACAACATCCCAAACATCATTCTTCATGATCAATTGATACTCTTCGATCATCGCATCCTTCAATTCTTTTGATTTTGTCGCTTCTTCATACTCGGAAGGTTCTTTATCAATATAGGCACATAGTAAAGCTACATAACTGGAACAGGATCTGGTTCTCTTTCTTTCTCTGAGATTCTCTTCTGGAACCCCATATCTTTCCGCACCTTGGATAATCTCTCATACCCAAGCAGGTTTCCTCTTGTGGTGGAATCTATAGGTCTTTGTGGTTCTTCAAATTCTCGATCTTCTTCTTGAGTTTATTCATTCATGATTGTATCATGAATTCTGGGAGCTTCTACTTCTTCAGGTTCTTCAGCAGCTTTCTTTCTGGATTTGATGTAGGTTGAATATTCATCAAATGTTACATCCCTGCTGATGTCAATCTTCTTGAACCCTGGGAAGTATATTCTGTAAGCCTTCAAGTTTTCAGAGTATCCCACAAATATACCCTTCTTTCCTTAAGGATCTAATTTTTTTCTCTTCTCTTTTGGAATGTGTATGTATACAGGACAGCCGAATATTCTGAGATGGCTGACTTATGGTTTCTTGCCAGAGAAGACTTCTTTAGGAGTCTTGTTCTCAAGTACTCTGTGTGGAGTATGGTTCTATACATACACTGATGTTCTGGCTGCTTCTACCCAAATATGCATAGGAAGATCTTGATCATGAAGCATAGCTCTTGCAGCTTCCATGATAGTTCTATTCTTCCTCTCTGCAATCCCATTCTGTTGTGGATTATAAGGAGTATACAACTACCTCTTAATCCCTAAGTCTTTACATAGTTCCTTGAACTCATTTGAAGTGAATTCTCTGTCATTGTTTGATCGAAAAATTTTGATCTTATTTTCAGTATGGTTCTCAATCAAGGCTCTGAATTCCTTGAACTTGCTGAACAATTCATATTTATTCTTCATGAAGTAAATCCATGTCTTCCTAGAAAAGTCATCAATAAAAGAGACATAGTACACATACCCGCTTAGTGAGCTTGATGACATTGGTCCGCATACATCGGAGTGGATAATTTCCAAGATTCCTTTTTCTTTTCTTTCACTACATGGAAATGTTTGCTTTGTGTTCTTTCCTTTCGCACATCCTTTGCAAACCCCTTCATATTTTGCTTGAATTTCAAGAAGACCTTCAACAACTTTGCTTGCAAGTGGTAGTGCTCTGTAATGCACATGTGCAAGCCTTCTATGCCAAAGTTCATTTGGCTCTACTATGTCATGAACCAAAGCTTGATCCGGTTGTCCCTTCAACTTGTATACACCTCCTTCTTGTTCTCCAATCATTATTGCATCGTCAAAAATCTTTCCTTTTGGCCACATAAGAACTTGGCCATCTACAAAAGCAACCCTCATTCCTTTTGCATCCAATGCAGATATGGTGAGAAGGTTCTTCTTTAGTCTACAAACAAATAATACATTCTTCATCTTCAAATACTTTCCCGAGTCTAGTTTATAGGAGGATTCACCACTACCTTTTATTGGATATTGGTAGTCATTCCCAAGTTTCATCTTGTGAGGTGACTCATGTTCATATAGCTTCACAAATGATTCTTTGAATCTTGTCATGTGCTTGAAAGCACCACTGTCTATGAGCCAATCATTGTTTCCATGTGAAACAGTTCCTGTGAGAGCGGCGATCAGTACATATTCTTCCTCACTTGAAGAATCATCACTTTCTTGTCTAATTCTCTTTGTGGAAGGTTCATCATCCTCTACAGTATGGGCATGATGTCTTCTCTTGTTTCCCTTCTTCTTTAGGTTTCTTTTGTTAAGGAATAATCTGGATCTGTGACCTTTCCCATCACATGTGTAACATCTAATAGTATTTAGATCTTTTCTTGAGTGTGAGATCTTACCTTTGGAGTGATAATGGCTCGTTCTGTTTTTCTTGGAGTGAACTGTGAGAGCTTGATCTTCACTTCCCATCTTCTCTTCTCGAGTTGCTATTCGAGATTCTTCTTGAGAGCATTCTTCCCACAGTTTGTTGAACTTGACTAACTTCTTTCTGGGACAGATTCCTTGAATGAAAGAGTCCCATGATCTAGGGAGACCAATCAAGGTGGTCATCACAATCTATGCATTTTCCACTTCTTCATCTACTGCTTCCAGCTGCTCCTTGATCTAAGAAATCCTTTTAAAGTAAGACTGAATAGTCTCAACATTCTGAATCTTCACATTCTTCAATTGGTTTCTCAGAGTCATCTTCCTGTTTATGTTCTTCCCTTCAAACAATTTGGTTGGGCCATCAAACATAGATTTAGGTGTCTTGAGGGAGGACACTTATGGTATGAGATGATCCTTGGTAGAATCAGCAATGATTCTCTTTTCCATTACCAACTTATTCTTATGCAAGGCCTTAGCCTCATCTCCCTCTGGAACTGGAACCTCCTCATTAATATAGGAGTCCAACTCATTTTCTTCCAGGACCAGGGAGATCCTATACTTCCAGGATCGGAAGTTATCAGCTCCCTCAACATTTTCATCAAGCTTGTTATGATGAGACATATTAAAACTCAGAACCTCTAGTGGAAATACAAAATATTTAGATCTTACCAGGTCAAGATGTCAGATCTAGATTTGGATCTGAAATCCTACAGTGTTGGTTCAGTAGCAAATTAGGGTTTTGCTTTTTTGGAGTTCTATCCACCCAAATGCCTTGAAATTTATCCCTAACTTCAATTTTGGGGAGGAGATCAATCCAAGCCTGGGCTCACTAAAAAATTCCTCTTTTGTGAAAATCCCTAATTTCCGGCAGCAATGTTGGGTCCAAAACTAAAAAACCTTAGAATTGGATTCTGCTTCGACAGAAAGATGCGCCCTAAGGAGGAAAGTTATTCCACCTTACTTTTCTTGAAAATATATGGAGGAATATCCACAAACTAGGAATCCCTAATTCCCATAGCTGCACAGTGTCTTATTCTCAGGTTAGCTCTGATACCATGTTATTAGCTCCCTACAGCAGTAACCTTCTTCTTGTCTAGCCCCAGTGTCTTCTCCTTCCTCAACTATGCACTACACTTGAGTGTGTATGAGTTGTGTGATAAATAGAGAGTCCAGCTCTCTATTTATACTAATCTCAACATGACAAAAACCCTAGTAAGGCTGACCTCACTAGGAGAGTCTAATAACCCTAGTGCCCTAGAACTGCGGGGACTTTAACCCTTAGACAATAGGAGGGTTACCCACAATAACTTGACATGACTTGTTTACATGATATACCTTCCCGATAGGAACATCGGGGCATGAAATAACTCAAGTACATCCCGAAATAAACATCGGGTTATAATATATAAGAAATAGAAGTGAAATACATTCTGAAGTTACATATACATCAACATGCCACATCCAGCATGAAAAAGGGCTGGCTCTGTGAAGACACGTCTAGTATGAAAAAGGACTAGCTTTGTGTAGGTTCCACATCTAGTATGAAAAAGGACTAACTTTGTGAAGACTCGTCTAGTATCAAAAACAACTAGCTCTGAGTAGTTGCCACATCTGGTATGAAAAAGGACCAGCTCTGTGAAGACTCATCTAGTATGAAAAAGGACTAGCTCTGAGTAGCTGCCACATTTGGTATGAAAAAGGACACGCTCTGTGAAGACTCATCTAGTATGAAAAGGGACTAGCTCTGAGTAGCTGCCACATCTGGTATGAAAAAGGATAGGCTCTCTAATGCCTCATATAGTATGAAAAAGGAACAGCTCTGTGATGCCTCATCTGGTATGAAAAAGGACCAGCTCTATGATGCCTCATCTGGTATGAAAAAGGACCCGCTCTGTGATGCCTCATCTAGTATGAAAAAGGACTAGCTCTATGATGATGCATCCAGTATGAAAAAGGACTAGCTTTGTATAGGTTCCTATGATGAGAATAATCAAGAGATAGCACCCGTGATGATGACCCAGTGATGATCCAGATCAAGTGATGATGATCTAGATCCAGTGATGATGATCCAGCAGTGATGATCCAGATCCAGTGATGATTTCCAGTGATGATCTAGATCCAGTGATGATTTAGATCTAATGATGAATATGACTTGAAGATGAAGATGACTTGATGATGATCCAGATGATACAGAGATGAAGAATTGTGCCAATATATTGTGTCGAGAGAATACCTTCCTAGTTAAGAGGGAGTGTTGATGTATGTGTAACTTCGGAATGTATTCATCCATATATCTTATGTATTGTACCCCAATGTTTATTCTGGGAAGTTTCTATAATGAGAAATTCATTTCAAGTCATTGTGGGTGACCCTCCTATTGGTCAATGGTTAAAGTCCCCGTAGTTGTGGGGCTCTAGGGTTATTAGACTATAATAGTGAAGTCAACCCTAGGTGAGTCATTGTAAGTTGGGGAAATAGTCCCCATCATTTTGTTACCCTCCTATTGGTTGGAGGAGGCAAAGTCCCCACAAGTTGTGGGGCACTAGGTTTATTAGACACTCCTAGAGATGTCGACTATAGTAAGTAATTGTTAAGTGAGGACGACATGTTGGAGTGGGTTCCAAGTGAACAGAAGAATAGAAATAGAGAATGAGTCTCTCTATTTACAACACACACACTCACTCATTGGGGTGCATGAGTTAGAGAGGAGAAGCTGTGGAGATCATCTTTATGTTTTTAGGTTTTACTTTTGGTGCTAATTCCATCTCTGAGGAAGTTGCGGGGTTTTCACCATTTATGGTTTCCCCTAGGATAAACATTGTTTTAATTGTCTCTTGTGTTTGATTGATGTGCTTTTTATTCTCTCAGTTAAAGATCCTAATGTTATGCTAGCTTAATGATAAAATATAACACCAAAGACCATAAAATAGCCATAGAATACCTTGGCTAAAGCAGGTTACGGTGATATGGGAAAAGAGATCTCAAGGATCGAGCTGCTGTCATCATTTTGGTGGCGTCAGCTTCCATAAAAGGCAGAAATACTCATAATTAGTGCCATGGGACTCCCTCGTATTTCATGTTTGAAATTGGCATTTTTTCACCAAAAAACTGACTCTGAGAGAGAATCCTGCTAATGCACATTGTATAGAAGGTTTGGAAAACTATTTTTTGTAGGTACCCAGGAGATACACCCATCAGGTTGAATAAAAGTGGACCATCTCTCAAACAGGAGCTAGGTGATGTCAGTTACTTAGAGGCCCATATAGAGGTTTGCAGATTGTTCCAAGAGGTAGGCTTCTATAAATACTGTGAAAAAATACAGGGTTTTCATCAGCATTTGGCTGAAGCTTTTTCCCTATCATTTGATGGTTCAAAAGCAATCATAGGAAGGGAGGAATTTCTCATAGATGAATCACTAATCTCAAAGGTGATTGAAATCCCTTGCACAAGAGAGAAGTGGTTCAATACCACCATACCCAAAGATGTGGAATTCAGATCATATCTCAAGCCTAAGCATAGGGGCATAACATGGAAGAAGGTTGTGCCATCATCATGGCTGGAAGAGAATTGGCAGCAGCTGCTAAAAGCCATTGTGGTATGTTTGACCTATGAAGGGAGATACAATAGAGCAATGATCTATCATTTCAAACTCATGAACCACTTCAGAGGTAAGAACCCTCTTAATTTTCCCTTTTATTTACACAAAATTCTAAGGAAGATGCCACATCAAGTGAAATCCCAGCCATCCAAGATTGCTAGAAGGCTGTGCCACCATGGTCTTATCCAGCTATTGGTCCAAGAGTTGTTGAATGAAAGAAACATTTCTTGGCCCTATTTTCTGTTCTGGAATGGATTTGAGACAGGCCTTCAGCTAGAGGAGAAAGGGAAGTCTCCTGTCAAGAAATCCAGCACTCCAAGGAGTGGGAGAAGAAGGAGGAGGGGAATTTCCCCAGCTGCAGCAACTGAAAAACCTCCCTCCTCCTCCAAAACCAATAAGGAAAAAAGGAATTTGGATTTTGGTGAGAAAGGTCAAGGGGCAGAAGCACACCAGGAGAATGTCTTAAACCTACCTTATTCAAATTCTAAGGAAGAACAAGGAGAGGATGTAGACCCAGCTCTACAAATTGTTCCATTTACTGAATCATTTTCGTCCCCCACACCATAGGAACAAGAAGAACCAGCTGAAAGGGTTTCCTCTAGAAAACCTAGAAGTCAAAATATCAATCAGCTACTAAGGTAGGTTTATGAAATGGAGGTCTTCGAAAGAGAACTGAAGAAAAACAATGAAACATTGACTAGGAGAAACAAGTTATTGCACAAGTCCTACTTGGAGCAGAGAGCGAGATACATTTTCTTGAAAAGGATGAACACCAAGTACCTGAAGGACAATACCAGGTTGCTCAGGATGGTGAGGCTCCAAAGGCTGCAGTTGAAAGAAGAAAAAGAAAAACCTAGAAGCCATTTTTCCTTTTCAACCCTAGCTGAAGCAGCCATCAGTCTCCAGCCTCCTAAAACAAGCCAGGGCCCAGCAAACACTCCAAACACGAAGCCCTCAGAAGAACAAGGTTGAGCAAATAGGATTGGAGAGGCATTTTGGAGAAAAACCTGAAAAATTTTGTGGAACAAATATTTCAGTGGTTAAGCGAGTGCTGGAGCAGTCTGTTAGTTGTCAAAAGTTCCTCTTTTCAGTAGTTAAAAGTTCCAATAGATTGGCCTATTAACCACTGAAAGCAGGCAGAGTTTTAAAAGCAAGATTTTGACAGACATAACTAGATTTTGGCAACTGCAGATGGCTCATGGACATAAGTTAAAGATAAAAGGTGCTGGCAGAAGTATCAGAAAGGGTCTGTTTAGATCTATTATGACAAAATAGTGCCATAAAGTCATCAACCCTAATTGTCAAGGAGAAATCAGTGCGTTAACTGACAGTGGACCAACGGAAGTGATCATCAGCAACTACTTCAATTATTTAATGTTCAATCGATGAACTAAATCTTCATCATAGTTAGACAAATAGTTAGGAAGGATTTGAAACCCTAATTTGGAAAAACTATCACTTTTGAGTATTTTTGGAAAAATAGATCGAAGTTTCAAGATCTGTACTTTTTGTAAAAAGGCTATAAAGCCTAAAATTGATTTTATAATAAAGGTTCAACTTCAGGGATTTATAATCCTATAATGCTTTCATGCTTGTCCTTTTACTTATTCATGAATATAAGCTCTTTTGTTATGATCTGTTCAGCCATCATCTCTTTCTTTGTTGTACTTATGCCTGAATGTGTATTTAGGTCATTTTTAGATTGATTAAAAAGTTGATAGCTATCATCCTATTGGTTTTTTAGTGCAATTTGATTTATAAGTGCCATCCTTATCATGATTTATCCATTTATATGCATGTGTTTTGTATGTAAATCTATGAGCCTGATGAGTTCTTCATCCCTGCACTTTATTGTCAACTTCTGAGCAATTGTAACTAAAAGCCTTGTAATTGAGTGAGTTTTATGCATGCCTTGAGAGTGGAAAGGTTATATAGGTCAACTAACTTGATCCATATCATAAAACCCTAAAAACATTGTAATTTACTAGGAATCCTCGAGCTACAACCTAGAGGAGCTTCCTGGAGTGATAACACACCGAAACCAAGTTTCTGTGATTGTCGGGGAAGAATAGTCCCTTGGTTAGCAATCAAGGGCTCAATGAAGGTAGCAGGGTGACCGGATAGAGGATTCAGACCTGCACAACTAAGCACAAAAGTATGCCATCATGCACGATAGGGTTCATAACAAGACATAACCAAAATGATGATGCATAGTTATACAACGTTAATTCAACACAGTGTTCCTTACGTCCATCCATTAATTGCAAGAAATAACAAGAACTAAACCATGCTAATATTACATAGGAAATAACTACTAATCAATCACATAAACATTCACTGCACCAATCATTCCATTGAACACAAGAAATAATGTGGAAACCCATCTGGAAAAAACCACCAAGGTGCTCTTCATTTGGCATGAGAAATGATATAGCACCTTGCAGTCTATAGGATGCAGACGGATCTAGAGATATGTCTTTAAACTTAGACTCATGGTTCTCATGCTCTCTTCCTTATTTCTCCTAATCTATCGCTACTATCTACAGATTCACAAACATCCTGGATCGACTCTCCTCGCGTCTGGACCACTCTAGCAAAGCTTCCTTCCCTCCCATTATTCTAATTACCCTTGCTTAGACCTTCCCTCTGCAACTGTATATAGTTCTCGCCTATCCACCTATTCTATAATTGTGACAAACAAAATCCAACCCTCTACCCATTGTATCCTTCCTATTTATAATAATTTACATGACCACTACTAGGTCGACTACTTACAGGCAGTCTATTAACTGTCACCATCAGCCATCCCTCTGGTTACAGCTGTGGTGATCATGACTTGACACGAGGCACTATCGTCCTGACTTACAAATATATTCTCGCACATGCGTAGCTATAGGATTATGTTGTCTTATATGGCCATGCTATGGATATCGTATCTGTCGCTTTCTAGTTGTTTCCCCTTTTGCGCAGATCCACGCTTTCCTTTCTTTTGTTGCGCAATCCCCGTCTTGCCTTTGCAAGCCCTTTTCATACTTTGCACTCTTCCTTGGCTTCCATCACGTACACGCACATATTTCTTGGCTGCATGCACGAAGTTACTTCTTATGCCCCTTTTTCAGGCCAACAATGTTGTACTTGAAACAAAAGGATGACATCTCATAGCACACGAAGAACGGGCCATTATCTGTGATGATTCTGCATGGCACACCAAATCTTGCGATAATCTTATCTTATAAAAAATCCATTACTACAACATCGGTTGCCTTCTTGGTGGGTATCACCTCTACCCACTTGGTGAAATAATCAATGGCGGTGAGTATCCAAGAATAACCATTGCTCGAGTTATCCTTGAACTTACCAATGAAATCAATCCCCCACTATTTGAAATGGGCTTGGACTACTATTGGGTTTAAAGGAAATTATTTCATTTGTTGCTTTCCAGTGAACAACTCACACTAGGGGCAAACTCTGATAGACTTGTGCACATCTGAAAAGCGGTTTGGCCAATAGTAGCCTGCTCTAGGGATTTTATGGGCAGTTGTTCTTGCTGCAAAATGTCCACCACAAAATCCTGCATGGAACTCAACCATGAGTTTTTTGGAATCAGGTTCATCAACACATCTAAGTATTAAACCATTGGGATTTCTACAACCCAAACCATCTTTTTTTAAACAATAATCAGTTTCTTTTAACCTTAATTCTCTTATTTTATGGCCAAGTAGGTGATCAGGGAATGTAAGGTTACAGAGGAAAAAGACGATGTCGGTATACCAGGGGTGCTGCTCTAATCTCTAAAGCTTGTCTGATACACTTTGTTCTGGATCACTGTTATGGCATATTATTCCTAAGGCTTTTTCATTTCCTTGGGTCAACATCTTTGCAAGACCTTGTCCCTTAATTAACTTAGTAGGTTTTATCTCTAAATCATACTCTTTAATATTTGAAATCCACTTACCTTTGATTCCTAGACAATCTTGTTGAGACATGATATCCTTGATAGCTGCATGGGGTACATACCCAATGATTTTGGAGTATCCTATGTAAGTTCTAAAATGTTTAAGGGACTTGACAAGAGCATAAGCCTATTTCTCCATGGTGGTATACTTCAACTCTGAATGTTGCAAGGCTCTACTCATAAGGCTATAGGTTGCTCTTGTCCCTCTTTATTCTTTTGAAGCAAAACACCAGCAATGGTGTCCTCTAAGGAAAAGGAAAATATCTGAAATTCCTTGGAATAATCTCGACTGGTCAAGACTGGGGACTTGGATATGGAATCTTTGATATACTTGAAAGCATCTTTCCCTTCATCTGTCTACTCAAATTTAGCATCTTCTTTAACAATTTGTGTAGAGGCTTCATTAGTTCTGCTAAATTTGGGATGAATCTCCTTATGAAATTAATCTGACCATTGAAAGACTAGAGAGATTTGAGATTCTAAGGCAAGGATACTTTTTTAATGGCTTCAACTCGCTCAAGATCGACTTTGAAACCATCCTTAGAAATGATGTGTCCCAGCAACTTACCTTCATCAACCCCAAAGATTGACTTGGCATGGTTTAAGGAAATACTATATTTCTGACACCTTATGAAAACTTGCCTAAGATGACTTATGTGGTTAGATCTTTCTTTTGAGAAAACAGTTAAGTCATCTTGATATATTTCGATTATTTTTCCTATAAGTTCTTTGAAGGAAAAATCCATCGCTCTTTGGAAGGTGGCGCCAGCATTTAATAAGACAAAAGGCATTCTTAAAAATTTGTAGGTTTCTGAAGGTGTGGTGAATGTAGTTCTATGTTGATCCTCTTTATTTACCAACACTTGGTTATAACCAGAAAATCCATCGAACATGGACATCATTCCTGATCCCGTCACTCTTTGAAGCAATGTTTCCATGTCAGCCAATGGGTAATTATCTTTAAGGAATGATGTATTCAGATTTATGAAATCTATACATATTGTAATTGACCCATTCTTCTTTCTAACAACAACTAAGTTGGAGCACCACGATGAATGTCTTGTAGGTGTTATGATCCCTGCTGCTAATATCTTATGAAGTTCCTTCTGCACAATGGGGGCCAACTTAGGATTTATTTGCCTAAGTTTTTGTCAGAAAGGATTGACCTCCTTAGCCTCTTCTGTGAGGGGAATAGTGTGTTGAAACACATCTTCCTAATAAGCTTTAAGTTCATCATAACTAAAATCCAACAAATCTCTATACTCTTTGATTATGTTGATGAAACTGTTCCTTTCCTTTTCTGAAGTACCTTTTCCAATTTTTATTAAATTGGGGTCTTTATCCGTTCCTATGTTTATTTCCATATAATCCTTAATTTTTATTGATTATTTTTTCTTTTTTTGATGATCCTGTCGATCAAAAACATTTTAAAAAGATATAAGGTTGCTCGAGATGTGATTCCTTTCATTATCCTCGCATTCCTGATACTCTTTACCCTCTTGCTGATAACTGATTTTGCAACCTTCAAACTCTTGGATATTATGGATGAATCTCAAGAGTTGCTCATCATCTTTAAACACCTACTAGTGATCTACATTATCTGGAATTGATGGTCTAAAATTGATTTCCATTTTTCCATTCCCATTAATCATTTCATCTGAAGGTTGGAGGGTGGATGCTTCTACCGCCAACTTGTCTACTAGCCTAGCCTATTCATTTCCTCAGCGATGTTTTGAATGTTAAGTGCACCAAATAATTCCATGGTGTCCCATATGGAATTTATATACTTCCTTAGTCTATCACTTTTACACTGATACTAATTCTTAAGCTAGAGGACGAGTAAGTCTGAATCACCTTTTATGTTCAACATATTTATCCCCATGTCTTTAGCGATTTCTAACCCTAGAAGTAATCCCTCATACTCAGCTACATTGTTTGATGCTTCAAACTATAAGCTGAAAGCAAAGATATAGACTTTATTTGAAGGAGAGATGATCACGATTCCCACACCCTTTTCAGATTTGGAGTAAGCCCCATCAAAGTACATTTCCCAAACCTCATATATCTTTTCATCTTTAATGTTGTACTTAATAGGGGCCATGAAATTTGACAAGCTAACATAGTTTCCAAAGTTATCAGTGCAATGCATAAATTCATTTCCAGGCTTTTTAGGGTTTTCTACATGTTGTTTCCTTAGCTTCTCTCTATGGAGTATCACATTAGTGTTTTCTGACACAGGTATAGTAGCATATGTCCAATCCATTTGAATGTACCCAGCAAGAGTTGTAGCCCACTATCTGGATAGCAACATACCCAAATTATCTGGTACATCAATTACCACCACATCCATCAACATGTCAATGTCAAGATACTTAGCCAACTTAACATGTAGATTTAAGATTATCCCTACCACTTCAGCTTCTCTTGAATCGATTGCACAAACATTATTGTAGGGTTAGGTGATCCTTAGATTTAGTTGTTCCATTACTTTTCTTGTCATGACATTTGATGAAGCACCTGAATCTAACATGCAATTATGAAGGAGAATCTTATCAACTAAGGGAAATACATAAAAAGGTGGGTGGTCTTCTCTTTTTGGATCAACACTGTTGAGGACTATAGGCATATCCACAGGTTCAATATGTTCCTCTTCAAATATAGCGTTATTGCTAGGGGGAGGATCTTGTTGATGTAATTGTAACTTAGGAATGTATTCACTTGCATTTCTTATGTATTGTAACCCAATGTTTATTCCATGATCTATTTGTAATGTAGTTGAGTCATGTCATGCCCCGATGTTCCGATCGGGAGTTTCTATAATGTAAACAAGTCATGGGGCACTAGGGTTAAAGTCCCCACAGTACTTGGGGCACTAGGGTTAGTAGCCTCGCCTCTTGAAGTCGTCCCTAGTTGGCTTTAGTCAAGTCAATAATTAGTATAAATAGAGAGCTACCCTCTCTATTTATCACACACTCACTCACACTTAGTTGTAGCGCATAGCTGAGGAAGAGAAAGACATTGGGGAAAGGAAGAAGGAGGTTACTGCTGTCGGGATATCATCTTACTATTTTTGGGTTTCACTTTTGGTGTTGATTCTATCTCTAAGGAAGTTGCATGGTTTTCTCCATTTATGGTTTCCCCGAAGAAAAACACTGTGTTCATTTTCTCTTGTGTTTGATTGTTGTGCTTGTTGTTGTCTTAGTTAAAGATCCTAATGTTATGCTAGCTTAATGTTAAAAATATAACATGGTATCAGAGCTAACTTGAGAAGAAAAAACTATGCAGCTACGGGAACTAGGGCTTCCTACTTTTTGGATCTCTCTCCACACATTTCCAGCAAAATAAGGGTGGAATAACTCTCCTCCCTAGGGCGCATATTTCTGTCAAAGAAGAATCCAATTCTAAGGTTTTTCAGTTTTTGACCCAACACTATTGCGGGAAATTAGGGCTTTTAACATAAGTGGAATTTTTCAGTGAACCCAGGCCTGGATTGATATCCTCCCCAAAAATCAAAGTTAGGGATCAAAATCAAATCATTTGGTTGGACAGAACTTCAAAAAAGCAAAACCCTAATCTTCTCCTGAACCAGCACTGCATAATTTCAGCTCCAAATCCAGATCCGACATCTTGACCTGGTAAGATGTAAATATTTTGTATTTCCATTTGAGGTTCTCAGTTAAGATGTCTCATCATACCAATATTGATGAAAAGCTTGAGGGAGATCATAACTTCTGAGCCTGGAAGTATAGGATTTCCCTGGTCCTGGAAGAAAATGAGTTGGACTCCTTTTTCAGTGACGAGGTTCCAGTACCAGAGGGAGATGAGGCCAAGGCCTTACATAAGAAGAAGTTGGTTATGAAAAAGAGGATCATTACCGATTCCATCAAGGATCACCTCATACCATAGGTGTCCTACCTCAAGACACCTAAATCCATGTTTGATTCCCTAACCAAACTATTTTAAGGGAAGAACATCAATTGAAAGATGACTCTAAGGAACCAGTTGAAGAATGTAAAGATCTAGAATGAGGAGACCATCCAGTCATACTTCACAAGGGTCTCTCAGATCAAAGAACAGCTGGAAGTAGTAGATGAAGAAGTGGAGAATGAATAAATTGTGATGACAACCTTGAATGGTCTCCCTAGATCATGGGATTCTTTCATCCAAGGAATCTGTGCTAGGAAGAAGTTAGTCAAGCTCATTAGATTATGGGAAGAATGTTCACAAGAAGAAGCTTGAATAGAAGCTCCAGAAGAAAAGATGGGAAGTGAAGGTCAAGCTCTCACAGTACACTCCAAGGAAGGAAGAAGGGAAAATCATCATCACCAAGGTAAGCATTCTCATCAGAAAAACAATCTTGTAACAAGGGATCCATCCAAACTCAGATGTTATACATGCGATGAAATAGGACACTTTGCTAGAAATTGTCCCATGAATAATAATGGATCCAAGAAGAAGAATAACTCCAAAAGAAGACATCGTGGTCACACTGTTGAGGATGATGATCCTCCCAGGAAGAGAGTAAAGCAAGAAAGTGAAGACTCTTCAAGTGAAGAAGAATATGTTCTGATATCCGCTCTCACAGGAACTGTCACTCATGGAAGCAAAGATTGGCTTATTGACAGTGGGGCTTCCAAACACATGATAGGTTTCAAGGAATCCTTTGAGAAACTATCTGAACATAATTAACCCCATAAGGTGAAACTTGGGGATGACTACCAATATCCCACAAAAGGTAGTGGTGAATCCTCTTACAATATAGACTCTGGAAAGTCTATGAAAATGAAGGATGTCTTGTTTGTACTAGGACTAAAGAAGAATCTTCTCTCCATATCGGCACTGGATGCAAAGGGCATGAGGGTTTCATTTGTAGATGGCCAAGTCCTCATGTGGTCAAGAGGAAAGACTATTGATGATGCAATAGTAATTAGAGAACAAGAAGGAGGATTATACAAATTGAAGGGCCATCTAGAACAAGATTTGGTCCATGAAATAGTAGAGCCAAATGAACTTTGGCACAGAAGGATTGCACATGTGCATTACAGAGCACTACCACTTGCAAGCAAATCTATTGAAGGTCTTCCAGAAATTCAAGCAAAACATGTTTGCAAAGGATGTGCAAAAGGAAGAATACAAAGAAGACATTTCCAAGTAGCAAGAGCAAGGAAAAAGGAATATTGGAAATCATCCACTCCGATGTATGCAGACCAATGTCATCAAGTTCACTAAGCGGGTATGTATACTATGTTTCTTTGATTGATAAATTTTCTAGGAGGACATGGATTTACTTCATGAAGAACAAAGATGAATTTTTCAGCAAGTTCAAGGAATTCGAATCCTTGATTGAGAACCACACAGAAAAGAAGATCAAGACCTTTCGATCAGATAATAGCGGAGAATTCACATCAAATGAATTCAAAGACTTATGCAAAGAATTAGGGATTAAAAGGGAGTTATCCACTCCATATAATCCACAACAGAATGGGGTTGTAGAAAGGAAGAATAGAACTATCATGGAAGATGCAAGAGCCATGCTTCCTGATCAGGATCTTCCCATGCATCTATGGTCAGAGGCTGCCAGAACAACGGTGTATGTACAAAACCGTACTCCACACAGAGTACTCAAGAACAAGACACCTGAAGAAGTATTTTCCAGCAAGAAACCAGAATTCAGCCATCTCAAAATATTCAACTGTCCAGTGTACATACACATTCCAAAAGAGAAGAGGATGAAACTAGATCCTTCAGGAAATAAGGGTATATTTGTGGGATACTCTGAAATCTTGAAGGCTTACAAAATATACTTCCCAGGATTCAAGAAGATCGACATCAATAGGGATGTGACATTTGATGAAGACACAACTTACAACAAATCCAGAAAGAGACCTGTTAAGGAACCTAAAGAAGCAGAAGAACCCAGAATTCATGACACAACCATGAACGAAGAAACTCAAGAAGAAGATCGAGAATTTGAAGAACCACAAGAACCTGTAGATCCACCTCAAGAGAAGAATACTCACAAGAGGAAACATGCTTGGGTACAAGAAGCTATCCAAGGTGTGGAAAGATATGGGGCTCTAGAAGAGAATCACAGAGAAAGAAAGAGAACCAAATCCTACTCCGGATATGTAGCCTTACTATGTGACTTTATCAATGAAGAACCTTCCAATTATGAAGAAGCGGCAGAACATAAATAATGGAAGGATGCTATGATCGAAGAGTATCAATCGATCATGAAGAACGATGTTTGGGATGTTGTCCCAAGATGAGAAGGGAAGTTGGTTGTAACTTCCAAATGGATCTACAAGATCAAGCATTCTACATATGGTAGCATAGAGAAATATAAGGCAAGATTCATGGCTCGTGGTTTCTCACAGAAAGAAGGAATAGACTATGAAGAAACCTTTTCACTTATAGCCAGGTACACTTCCATCAGATCAGTACTTTCTCTAGCTGCAGTGATGAAATGGAATATACACCAAATGGATGTCAAGACTGTCTTCTTGAATGGTGTAGTGGAAGAGGAAGTGTATGTAGAACAACCACTTGGTTTTGAGACACATGACAGGGAGTCTCATGTGTGCAGATTGAAGAAATCCCTGTACGGTTTGAAACAGGCACCCAGGACATGGTATAGCAGAATTTCCATCTTTCTATCCAGTTTGGGATTTACCAAAAGTAAAACAGATTCCAACCTTTACTACAAGCTTGAAGATGGCAACCCAGTGATGCTCCTACTGTATGTAGATGATCTGTTTGTAATAGGTATGGATGGGTTGATAACTGATACGAAGAGAAATCTTGTTACCGAGTTAGAAATGAAGGACTTGGGTATGATGCATTATTTTCTAGGCATGGAGGTGTGGCAGAATACTGATGGAATCTCCCTCAGACAAGGGAAGTATGTAGTAGAGATCCTGAAGAGGTTTGGGATGATGGACTGCAAGGCCATGACCACACCTATGGCATTGAACCTGAAGCTATTGAGTGATGCTTCATCAGAGATGGTTGATGCTATGATGTATCGTTAGATGATTGGGTCCTTGATGTACCTGAAAAACATGAGACCAGAGATCACCCAAAAATTTGCTTTGCTGTGAATACCTTGAGCCAGTTTCTGACAGATCCAATAGATGTTCAGTTGATTGCTGCAAAGCATATTCTGAGGTACCTGAGTGGTGCAATTGATTATGGGCTCAAGTATGAGGCGAATCAGAAGATTAACCTGGAGGGTTATGTTGATTCATATTGGGCAGGTAGTGGCATCGATAGGAAGAGCACTTCAGGGTGTTGCTTCAGTATGGGATCAGGTGTGATCTCTTGGTTTAGCAGGAAGAAATCCTGTGTGGCATAGAGTACAGCTGAAGCAGAGTATGTCGCAGCTTGTTCAGCTAGTTGTGAGGTAGTATTTCTATGGAAGCTACTGTATAATTTATTTGATCTCCAGATGGATGCTACTTGTATACATTGTGACAACCAGAGTTGCGTGAAGTCGTCAGAGAATCCAGTGTTCCATGACAAGTCGAAGCATATCGAGATCAAGTATCACTATATCAAGGATATGGTGCAGAGGGGAGCAGTGAAGCTCCAGTATGTTGCAACAAACAAATAGATAGCTGATGTGTTGACAAAGCCATTGGCTAGGGTGAAGTTCGAGCACTTCAGGGAGAAGCTTGGTGTTCTCTATATCGAGGTTCCCTCCAAGGGGAAATGATGAGACCTAGATCCATTATGACATGGTGAGAGGATTGGTTCCTTCCATGGTTAGATGTAAGGGCTGAGCCATTCTGTCATGGTGAGAGGATTGGTTCCTTCCATGTCAGATGTGAGTGCTAAACCATTCTGATGTGACTGTAGGATTGGTTCCTACATGATGAGAAGTAAGCGTTGAATGTCATTCTTGGAATGGAGGCACCTGGTCAGTTACCAGGAAAGATCAGTCTGGGACTAAGGGCCATTCTGATGTGACTGTAGGATTGGTTCCTATATGATCAGATGTGAGTGCAGATCCCTTCCGACATTGGTTGTCAAATGTAAGTGCAGAGCCCTTTCGGCATGAAGGATTGGTTCCTTCCATGGTCAAATATAAGTGCTAATCCTTTCTGACATTGCTTTTCAGATGTAAGTGCAGAGCCTTTCGGCATGGAGGATTGGTTCCTCACATGGCCGAGTGTAAGTGCTGAGCCTTTCCGACATTGGTTGACGAATGTGAGCACTGGGCCTTTCTGACAGGGTTGTGGGAGGTGTTCCCACATGGTCAGATGTGAGTGTTGGGTGTGCCTTTCTAATATGATTATAGGATTGGTTCCTACATGATTAGATATAAGTTTTGGGTGGCCCATTATGACTTAGGGCTAGATATAAGTGCTGAAGAAGACCTAAATGGAGGCTAGGCCTACAACTAGCATGAAAAAGGGCTGGCTCTGTAGAACTTCCTGTGATGAGAAGAATCATGAGATAGCCCCCGTGATGATCCAGTAGAGATGATCCAGATCAAGGGATGATATAGATCCAGTGATGATGCTCCAGAGATGATCCAGATCGAGGGATGATCCAGATCCAGTGATGATGATCCAGATCAAGTGATGATCCAGATCCAGATGAATATGACTTGAAGATGAAGATGGCTTGAAGAAAGAGATGACTTGAAGATGAAGATGATGTGGAATCGATGATGATCCAGATAATACAGAGAATAATACTTGCGTTGATAAATTGTGTCGAGAGAATACCTTCCTAGTTAAGAGGGAGTGTTGATGTAATTGTAACTTCAGAATGTATTCACTTGTATTTCTTATGTATTGTAACCCGATGTTTATTCCAGGATGTATTTGTAATGTACTTGAGTCATGTCATGCCCCGATGTTCCGATCGGGAGTTTCTATAATGTAAACAAGTCATGTCAATTCAAGGTGGGTAACCCTCCTATTGTCTAAGGGTTAAAGTCCCCGCTGTTTCGGGGCACTAGGGTTATTAGACTCACCTAGTGAATTCGACCCTAGTTGGGTTTAGTCAAGTCGGGAATTAGTATAATTAGAGAGCTAGCCTCTCTATTTATCACACACTCACTCACACTCAATTGTAGCGCATAGCTGAGGAAGAGAAAGACAGTGGGGCAAGGAAGAAGGATTTTACTACTGTCGAGATCTTACTATTTTTGGGTTTCACTTTTTGTGCTGATTCTATCTCTGAGAAAGTTGCGGGGTTTTCTCCATTTATGGTTTCCCTGAGGAAAAACACTGTGTTCATTGTCTCTTGTGTTTGATTGTTGTGCTTGTTGTTCTCTCAGTTAAAGATCCTAATGTTATGCTAGCTTAATGTTAGAAATCTAATAGATCGTCTTTGAGAACATCGTGAGTTTTATTTTGACTATCTTCTATGGCTTTAAAAAACTTTTATTTTTGACTAGGAATTTTAAGGACATCAGTTGCATAAATAGAAACCTTTGCATTACTTAACCATTCTCTAATGTCAATATTTGATTCTGGGATAGCAAGGGGATCTAGGAGATGAGGAGTGGTTACCTTAGATTTGTACTATTTAGTTGGTGAAGACTTCTCCTTCCTTTGATAAACTGCACCCTTAAATATAGCCTCCTTCATTTCCTGAATTCTTTCTAGAGTAGGCATTTCACCAAAGAAGTTGGAAAGGAGGTCCTTCTCATAACTATAATCTATGGCCTGCTACCAATGTTGGTTTGACAAAGAGTAGGTTTGGCCTACCATGTATACATGATCAGGCTCACTTGAAGTTGTTTCCTGACTACTGACCTCAGGAATTCCATGTTCCATGACTTGATTTGCAACATAACAAGTGATTTCCTGGTGGAATTGTTCACAAGGTCTACACCATTGAATCAGTTCCTCTACCATGTTAGCTGATTCTAACTAGTTTAGGATCCTAGGTTCTTGATGAGGGGATTTATTCTGATACACCTGATTTTGCTTGGGATGAAAGTTCCTAGGTCCATTATTTCTTTCCATTGTCACTATTATATTCTACATGTGATTCAACTGTGCAGCATGATTGGGCATTTGTTGGTTTTGACTAGTAACCAAGTTTTTTATCATGTCCGCCACCTTTTCCTTAGGATCTTTAGAAGTTCCCTTTTCTTCTGATTCAATAGCTTTACCCTTGGTCTCTTTGTTGTAGGAAGTGTTTCCCCTAGTGTAACCTGGAATGTTTGACTTTCTAGAAGATTACATATTCTTTTCTATTTTCTCGGCCAATTCCTAGGCAATTTTTAGATCAGACAGCTCTTTATCTCTCAACCGGTACCTTAAGTCACCAGTGAAAGCTTCAATGTAGGATATGAGGATAGAGGAATCTTTTGGCTTGATGTATCTAGGAAGGTCTGCAACCACACACATGAATTTAGTGTTAAATTCATCCATGGTTTCATTCTCCATCTTCTTAATGCTATGAAGGGCAACAAGCAGATGTCTTGGTTCTTTATTTTCTCCCCATTTATTCCTAAAACCATCTTGGAATTCACTAAGAGTTTTATATGAATTATCATCTAGGTCGAAGTACCATTCTCTAGAATTATCTTCTCAGGATAAAGCAAAGAGATTCATTTTGACATTGTCATGGTCACGGGCAGCATCATTGCAGTAACTGACCAGGTGCTTTTCAAACTTTCAGAGGTGAGACTTGGTAGTGATGGAATTATTTCCATGAAATATGGGGAGCTTCTTGATAGAATCATTTAGAATGTCATGGGGAGCACCTGCTATCTGAGAAAAGTCAAGGGGTTTGAAGAATTCCATCATTTCTTGAGATTGGTGAATATGACTCTCTACAAATATGTGATGGATATCTGAGAGAGATTGGTCTCCTAAATATTCAAAGTTTCTACGACAAGTATACCTATTCAATATTTCTCTAATAAACCTTTCGGGATCAGGGAGAGGATTGAATAATTGATGGCGGTTTCTTCGGGTAAAAATTATTTGAGGGATGTTAGACAGTGGAGTCGCCAAATGGATCGAGTTTTATTTTTTATGTTTTTTAAAGACAAGATAAATCAATTTTTTTTATCTTTTTAGTTATTTAGAAAAACGTTAATCTAACTCATACTCAGGAATAAAAATATTTATCCCCAGCAACAGTGCCAAAAAGTGTTTCCACCTTTCACACACCTCGGGGGGGAATGTGGAAGAAATATTCAAGTGACTTGGTGTGTCCTTGGGGGCAAGTCTCGAGTCAAGGTTGTCACCTTGTTCCTAACTCCTCCATTTAGGCTCAACTCCTAATGAAGCCAAGGGGGTTATACCCTATTAAGTTACTAAGGAAAATTACTTTAGTATGATGGTATTGAATTGAATAAGTTGCTTAGGAGTTTGAAATTAACCATTAATAACCATAGATGACAAGATGAAAAATGAGCAGAAGTAAGAACAATGGCAAATGCTGACACACAATATATATATTGAAAGAATTAAGAAAATAACCAGTGCCTTAAAATGGAGTCACAAAATAATCAAATGTGCTTGAATGTGCTTGGAGTGAATGTTTTGCAAATGTCTCTTGGTACGTTTTAAGTTAATATGAGAAATGAGTTGATTAAATTAGGCGAAAGGGGACTCCAGATAGACCCAAGGGGTACTTGGAGTATGTCCAAAAATAGAACCTTCATGGCTACCCACAAGGAATGTGTGGGCTGAATGGAGTCTCTGAGACTGTGTTCATAATACACCTGCTAGGATGTAACAAAGATCGGCGCCCCGAGGTCACTGTCTAGGAGTTCCCACTTCCTTTGGGTATTTTTCCACTGTTTACAGTTTGATCAAGGCGTTGGATTTTCGCCTGATGGTGGTTAATTGGGGAAGGTGAAACCTAATTAATCTAGTCACTCATGTTGCTTTTGATGTAGCTTGACTGATTAGATGAACCGCAACCAAAACGCAGAGCATACACACCGGAGTCTTTGTAATTTTTAGTAAATTTTAAACGATGTGTTTTGATTAGAAAGAAAACCCTCCAGAAACCTCTTTCAGTCCAATTGGACCTCAATCGGGGAATCAAGGAGGGGGTTTATTTTAGAAATATTGTTTTCATAAATTAATGATGAAGCAGTAAAAAGAAACAAACCACGGGTTTTCTAATTAGTCCTACCACTCATCTCTTTCCCCTTTCAGGTCAATTGGGAAGCCGTGGGGTAAGTATTAAAGTTACTTTGACTTTGTAATATGGAAGATATGATAAAATTAATCAAAGTATTATGTGGTTATTTGTAAATGTATTATGGGTCTAGAAGTCGTGAGCTTTGTAGGATTCAATCCTAGGCCACGACGGATGTAAAGGATATATGTAAATAAATTGGGTTGGCATAAATTCCCATGGGATTCGATCTTGTGACCCTTTTTATTAAACGATATATGTTAATGAGTTTTGGTGATTTAAATTTAGGGTTAATTTAATCTGTGGAAAACTCTCTTATGAGTTATGATTTGGATATTTGTATTTTATGTTTTAAGTATGTAGTTTGGTTTATGATGAATGATGCATTTGTGCCCACAAAGCTTAGAGGTCTTCGATAAATTAACTTGATGTTTGATATTATTGTTTATTTATGAGAATGAGAATGATTTATTTATAGTCATTTTTTATTTATAAATGATTTAGCTATTGATACTTTATGTTATAATTTTCTGCATAAAGATTAGGTTAATATTATGGATAATAGTTTGGGTTTATTTCTATTTAACATAATCCTGCTGGAAATATGCAATCTTCCAGCAGAGATAGTATATATATACGCTTTGTTTTTAATTAGTTCTAGGGTTTGGAAAAGAATTTAAAGATAGGAAATAAATTGCAGAAATGTACTAGAAAAAAAAAACACTTAGATTACTGAATAGGAATTAAATTGTAGAATTAAACTAGAAACAAAATCCTTAAACAATAGATAGAGAATGAATTGCAGAAATGAACTAGAAAAAAAACCTTTCATTAATAGACAGGAAATTAACTACATAAAAGATAATCTAGCTTATAGTAGACAATTACTAAATAATCATTCAAAATTCTATTTGCCTTGAATAGTAAGAACTTGTATAGTTTTCATGGGAAAAATCATGAACCTCGTACCTGCAAAATGAAGCTAATTCAATGGCTGAACACCTCCACACTCAAACACCCAATATTAACAAATTCACAAATAGATATGACCTCTGTATAGATAGGTGAATCACTTGGGAACTACCATGTTCCACTCAACCATGACCTGGAACTGTTCTCGGTTTCAATCTAGATCTCCCCGAGCTGGTTCCAACATGCAAGTAGCTTAGAGCTCCTAAGGTAAGGCTTCCCTAACTGGGATATCAGGTTCTGGATCAGTTATCCTTTTTGCTCTTAGGAAAAATGTTCTCCAAGAACTCTCTTAAGAATAATCAGCAAGAATATGGAATCACGAAAAATATGGAAGATCCCCAAGCCTCTCTTTGGCGTGGGTTGTTATAGGCGGACTTTTCAGTCAAAGGGGAAGTTAAATTAAGAATCATTCTATTTCTTGATTTAACCATTTTATTTAATTTAGGCACTTTTAATATTTAACTTAGGAACTTTTAACTAGTTCCTATTTAGACTCTTGCAGGTACTTTTAATATTTAANTATATATATATAATTTGTTAACATTTTTCCTTTAGGTATCATATAACATGATCCCTAAACTTATGACACTTTCTTTATTAATTCCTTAAGGTAGGGGTTAGGTCTACTAGGCTAGGAAACTCTGAACCTCCTTGCATGGTTGATTCCCTTGTATAACTTGGTATTTCTTCAGTACTTGATGAGATACAGAAATTCAAAATTTAATTTAATCACTTAAAAATAAGTGAGATGAGATCAATGTTTTCTTCGAGTTGTTTTCACTCGACATAATTAATTCTTTTTAGTAACTCCTAGTGCTTATCCATAGCCCATACTTAATGCTAAAAAACAGTGAGTTACAAACTTAAAGTAATTCCAGAGCTCCTCACTCAACACTAATGCCAGGATGTACTTGTAGGATACACCTAGGGATACGATGGCCAAGGATCTAATGTTCCAGAGATTAAGCTCAATCAACTTGGAAGGATCTAGGGCTTAAGACCAACACTTCCAATTTATCTTTTCATGTGCTTCATACCTTCATGCTCAACACAAAGGTTCTCATAAATCATGTTCTCCAGAGCTTCTCACTCAACACAAATATAAACACTCATGTGCTCCAAAGATTCTCGCTCAACACAAACATCAAATACCCATGTGCTCCAAAGCTCCTTGCTGAACACACAATATCTCATCAATTATGTGCTTCAAGGTCCATGCCCAGCACATTAAATCATACATAAAACATATGTAATTGGCTTACGCCCAATATATCAAACAAATCATCATGTTCATATGCAGTGGGGTGTTAGACCCATTATACCAACTAAACATCAATGTAACATCATAATCAATTGGGATTATACCCATAAGTTTTAGGTCAAGAATTGGGATATTGCATCCCTCCCCGCTTAGAACAACACCGTCCTTGGCGTTCTAGGGACTCAGAATGAAATCAATAAACAAGGCGAGGTAAGCCTTTCTCATGGTGGCTTCATTCTCCCAAGTAGCCTCATTGGCCTCAAAGTGCTTTCATTTCACTTTCAACTAGACTGTGGTGCACTTGCTGAGTTGAACCTCTCTCTTGTCCAATATATGAAGGGGTTCAAGGGAAAAATCCCCTCCAGGCTCTGCCTGTAATAAGGACCAATCAATCACATGTTTAGTATCATAAAAATATTTCTTTAAGAAATATGTATGGAAAAAATTATGGAATCTTATGTGAGTGCGTAATGCTAGTTCATATGCCACCATCCATCTCTTGGACAGTATCTCAAAGGATCCATAAAATATAGGTGCTAACTTACCACACCTTCCCAATCTCAACAAGCTTCATTTTCTTTTACTTTCAATCATGGTCGCCTAGTTGATAATATTTATCTTTTCTTTTCCTGCCCATGTAGGTTTTCTGGTAGTATTGTGCTTCTTCAAGGTTCACCTGGACCTTGGAAACCAATTATTCCAAGTCCTTTAAAAAGTCAGGCCCTAACATGATACAGTCCAATTGGATATCCCAAGTAAGCAGTGTTCTACACTTCCATCCATAGAGTACCTTAAAGGGACTCATCTTGGAGGAATTATGGTATCCATTGTTATATGAAAACTCTGCAAGATGAAGGTAAAATTCCCACTTGGTGGGGTTGTTCATGACATACATCCTAAGCATGTCCTCTACAATCTGGTTTACCCATTCGGTCTTCCCGTCTGTCTGCGGGTGGTAAGCAGTACTAAATTTCAACCGCGTCTCTAATCCGGAGAATAAGGATCTCCAAAAGTTACCAGTAAACTTAGTATCTCGATCTGAGATGATTTCCTTGGGTATCCTATGCAATCTAAATATATCCTTCAAGAAGATATCGCAATGTGTATTTCCTTGTAGGTCGACTTCACTAGAATGAAGTGTGCTGATTTTGACAAATTTTCAATTACTACAAAGATAGAGTCATTTTGTTTCTTACTCTTTGGTAGACCCATGATTAAATCCATACTAATCACCTCCCACTTCAATTCTAGAATGGGTAATGGCTGCAACAATCCCGAAGGATGCTGGTGCTCAACTTTGATTAGCTGGAATTCTTGACATTTCACGATAAACAAAACTATAGCGGCCTTTAACATAGGCCAGAAAAAGTGTCTATTAACGACGGATATCATATTTTGATATACTGGATCGTTCCTCAGCTATAAGCATCAACAATCTTGTTCTCTTTTCCTTTTTATATGCTTTAGCTCGAAATGGTACTCGCTAAGGATATCCAACCATCTAGCTTTCCTGGCATTCAGATTTGATTGTTCAAATAAATATTTTAGACTCATATTTTCTGTCTTCAGAAGGAATTTCCTTTCCATGAGGTAGTGCCTCCACATCTTCAAGGCATGGATGATGGCTGCTAACTCAAGATCATGGGTGGGGTAGTTTTGCTCATGTTCTTTTAAATTTCGCAATTCATAACAGATCGCATAATCATTCTACAAGAGGACTCCTACAAGTCCTTCCTTGCTTGCATATGTACAAACAACAAAATCCTCATCAGGATCCACAATTCATAGTATGGGTGCGTCGTCAAAATCTATTTAAGCTTTTGAAAACTTTCCTCACATTTGGTCATCCATAAGAACTTGTTTTCCTTATTTTGAAAAGCGGTCATGGGACAAGCTATTCTCGAGAAGTTCTCAATGAACTCACAGTAATAACCAGCTAATCCCAAAAAGGATCTAATGTCGGTGACACTAGTAGGGGTAGGACAATCTTCTTTGGATTTAATATTTTTTGGGTCCACATGTATCCTCGTCTTGGAGATGATGTGACCCAAGTACTGTATTTGTGGTTTGTAAAAATCACATTTACTAAACTTGGCGTAGAGTAGGTGTTCTCGTAACACCTATAGCACTATGCGAAGGTGTTATTTGTGTTCCTCTTTACTCTTAGAGTAAACTAGGATATCATCTATAAATACCAAAGCAAATATATCTAGGTAGTTACTGAATATACTGTTCATCATACATATAAATTTCACGAGTGCATTGGTCAACCCGAACGGCATCACTAAAAACTCATAGTGGTCGTACCTTGTACGAAAGGTGGTTTTGTGAATATCCTTGTTGCAAATCCATACCTGATGGTACCCAGATCCCAGTTCGATCTTCAAAAATATCTTGGACCCTCCTACTTGATCTAACAAGTCATCGATCCTAGGGAGTGCGTATCACTTCTTGATAGTCATCTTTTTAAGCTGATGGTAATCGATGCATATCTGCATCGTACCATCCTTCTTATTTATGAAAAGTATCAGTGCTCCCCAAGGGGACACACTTGGTCGGATATATCCTTTCTTGATCAACTCCTGCAACTGCAATTTGAGTTCCACCAACTCTAGTGCGCTCATGCGGTAAGGGGATTTTGAAGCTGGAGTTGATCCTAGTGTCAATTCTATGGAAAAATATAGGTCTTGTTTTGGTGGTAATCCTGGGATTTCCTCGAGAAATATGTCCTTGAATTCTAAAATAATTGGAAAGTCCTCAATGTGTTGTTATCTTTCAGCTTCTATTTCTTGGATGTTCATTGCAAACAGTTTACAGCCTTTCCTAATGCACTTGTTTACTTGTAAGGAAAATATCTTCCATACATAAACTTTCTTAGGTTATTCTTGAATCTTCACTTGCTTCCCTTGTCTATATGTACACAATATGGACTTGTGTAAGAAATCGATCATGACATGGTGTTGTTCCAACCAGTCCATGCCAATAATTATATCATACAATCCTAAGGGTAGGATGTTCAGGTTTACTTTAGTAGGAAAACCATTCAGGTTTATCTCACAATTTTTGACTATTTCAGAAACGTTTCATTTCGCACCTGTGGCTAATTGCACCAGCCAAGGTTTATCATGTTTAACTTTGCCTAGTTTACATACATCAATAATTTTAAGCGATACATAGCTCCGGAAAGCACCGGGTTCAATCAATATTGAAATAGAAGTGCTTAAGATATTACCTTCTATCTCAACCATGGTAGCCTTATGGTCTGCTTGTCATCCATCCGAGGTTGCATAAATACACGGTGTTCCAGCTATGTCCTCTACTGTTGGTTCCTCTTGTAAGTTGTGAAAGACCCCATTGGTCTTATTCTTACAGTCTTAGGAATAATGAGGCCCTTGGCATTTCCAACATTTTATTTGCAGTGGGGAAACATTGGCTCCCCCATTTTCTGTAGGCTTGCTAGCATTTGGAGCTGGTACATATGGATTTGTACCCATTTTGTTGAAGTTCTTGTTGGCTGAAAAAAAATTTGTTCTATTTTCTGTAAGGTGTGGGGTTGAAACCCGGTTTAGGTATTTTCTCATACCTAAAATCCATTTTTCACCTTTTTCCCCTGTGTTCATCTCTCCTTCATAGGTTGGGGCCTTTATTTTTCTGAACTCTCCCTGGAGATTGTCATCATTCCTTAGTTTATTTCTACATTAATAAAGAAAGTCGTCACTAGAAAGACTATGATAATATCCTTCTGGAGGTTTAGGGGTATGTTCTTCTTTTCCTTCTCCTATCGGGTTGCTGGCTCGTTTATGATAAATTTATTTATTAAACCTTTTTGTGGAATGAGTGGATTTTCCCTACAGTATTCCCCCTGTCATGTTTCACAGCAATTCTTGTTGTTCCTTTCTTTCATTCAGATTATCAAATTTTGTGAAACACTGCAAGTATGCTTAGAGACTTTGTATGGTTTTCAATATATCATAATTTAGTTCCACCACTAGTTATTCTTCATGGTTCAGGGTATTCAACTTTCCTTGCTGGCTGTTGTCCTCTTCAGTGTTCATGTTCTAAACCGTTCTCTTAAAAATCCTACAATTGTAAATTTTTAATAACAGGAAAAATTTATGTTAGTTTAACAAAATTTAAAAACATAGTTTAGTTTCTTGAAACGAATGTCTATATACGCCCATTTGGTCTCTTAGTGTTGAAACTGGGCTCTGATACCACTTGTGATGTCCCCAAAATTTGAAAAAAAATTATTAGGATACTCAATTACTACCTGAATTGGACATTACCTTAACTTATGCAGAATGTGTCGTACTTTGTTCACTGCACTGTATTGTCATAAGTTGTTCTTACCTTCATCTAGATGCTTTCCCGATGTAGTTATTAGTGTAATTCTATGTTTGTCATTATGTTGCCGGAATCTGAGTTAATTGTTATGATATTTCTTGAATGCTTCTTATCATGTATTTACATGTATGCGTGTACCGTTATTTTCTTACTTATTGGTTATAATATTTGATTACTTTTTTATGAATAAACCTGACTTAACTTGTATTGTCAAGGGGTGGAGTGGCGGGATTTGTATCCGTTGTTGAAACACCTGGAAAGGTAATTAGTTTTACTTGTCGTTGCATGGTTTACTTAGTTGTTTATTGAAATAATGAATTTATTTATTGGTTTGGTGCAAGTCCACTTGATGAAGAAAAGCTGACTATAATAGGAAACAAAGACATATTGTCTATGCTTAACTACCTCACAGCTTGGATGATGAATAGACTTGCAGTCCTATATTAGTGATTATTATTACAGCCATAGCATTGTTTTTTACACAAGGATGGGTTTTATTAAGCCTATGTTTGCACTGGTTCCCATTATTGTTTATGGTCTTATTACCTTGATTTAGTTTGAGCATGAAAATAATATTTACATGGTGTATGTTGTAATGTATAGGCTTGATATATTAAATCGTAGCCCTATGTTCACTAAGTTATTTGTGTATAATGTTGAAGGCACATGGTAATCCATTCATGGGATTTTACATATGCCATGAATTATGGCTTTATTCTAAGTATTTGATACCATCGTTGGGGTTTAAGTAATGCATGAACTTTATTTATCACCACGCGTTTTGGTGTGGCATTCACTATAGACTTGGGGCTTTGGTTTCACGTAATGGAGAAGAGGGTGGCAGAGTTAACTTCCATATTAAGTAGCTCTATCGTTTTCCAGATAACGTGAGCTTATTGTAGTAATGACACGGGTTAAAACAAATTCCAAATAATAGGGAATTTTTCTATTCTAAGGGCCAGGTACAGTTTTTTCTAAACCCGACTTGAGAGAAAAATGCCTATGAAAAACGCCAAGGGCCAATATTTTGGGGTTATACAGTAACGCCAAGATCTAATCTTGAAGATCTAGGGTTTTTTATCCTTTTCAGTTTACATTGACATCTAAAAACACTAAACATAAAAATAATATTTAGAATAAACAACACAGGGAGAAAACTGATCTGAAAACGCCAAACAAAACCAATTACAGGCCTAAAATTGTGAAAGAAAACCACCTAAAAACCCAACACTATAGGTCCATACTCTTTATAATAATAAAGTAGAATAGAAGTTAAGTAGAAGAACATCCTAATGAAAGTTTAGAAAGGGAAGGGTCAATCATTTTTTTATTAAACACCCGCAACTCTTCCGTTAATAATCATCGTCAAATCATAGATGGAATAAGTGCCTTCGAAAGCAATTGTTAGAAAAGGATCGGAATCCCGCTGACAACTGTAAGTCTGTAACATGCATGCAAAACTAAAACTGAAATAAGTGTCATACATATTCTTTTTTTCTGGATTTTGTTTGCTTGTTTGTTTGTTGTGTGGCTTTTCCTCTTCAATGATAGTCCCTTTACCCACGATTTAGAGAAAAGTTCAAGGAGCTACTTCTTAACATTAGAGTATTATTGATCCTGCACTTTGGATGTTTCCAAGGTTTTTGTTTGTTACATCATTGTCAGTCTATAATGTTCTTCACATGCTCTTTGATCCCATCCATGTAAGATGGTTTAGAATCATCAAAATGGTTTTTCATAATTGATTTATGAAAAACCCCTAATTAATGTATAGATAACTCTTAATTAATAAAAAAAAGACTCTTTGTAGGATACTGTGCTACCACTATTGATAATTGATTTCAATAGAGACAAAAACTGGAGCTTCTATTTGGGTTCGACCCTAGAGGTAATTGAAAGTTTCCATAAAATCCGTCGGTAGTGACCGTTAGTTGTTTATCATTTATTTCATATAGTTGGGTTCGAGCCTAGAGGTAAGTGAAAGCTTCCATAAAATCTGATTATCAGTTGTTTAGCATTTAATTCATATATTAGCAGTAAATGCACGCATAAATCTGGGATTGCAAAGCGAAGAAGGCAGTATATTCTCCGGAAGGACAGTTTTGGATTTTTGTTTTATATTTGACATTTTTACAAGGTCGGCTTGTTTATCAAATATAATTATCGGTGTGTCAATATTTCCACTTTGTACGGAGATTTTACAGGTTTAAGATTGATTTAAAATAAATAAAAAGGACTATTTTAAGGTTTTAAACTCTAAAAATTACTTACAGTTAACTTTGTTCAAATGATAATGGGTTCAGATTCAGAGATGGTATATCTTTCGGTTACAGTTTCTACTTCAAGTTACTCTGAGATGTAAAAGAAGTTACTCTAAGATATTAAAAAGAAGAACTTTGTTAGATTGAGTTTTCTGGGTTTCATCTTAGTGGTTAAATATTGTGAGGTGGAGTAAAATCGACCTCATAATATGTATCAACCATAGTTATGGAAGAAGCAGGTTTTGTTTCAACTATGTCTATATAGTAATTTTTGTTGTTATAAGCTACCATGATGCTATCACTTGTGCTCAAGAAGTCCAAGTTCCTCAAAGTAGTCTCTAACCTACAATAATTAAAAATAAAATTAATTATCCTTCTCTACCGAGAATCACAACATGCATATACTTTATTTTACACTTAAATTAAATTTGCTAAATATCATCATTTGTTAGTCACTACAAATGTATACACTGCAATTAAGTAGAATGCAACAAAATCCTTCTATGGGTTGTTGTTTGACATTTATCTTAAGCACTCACACTACATTAGGATTAGATATGTCCATAAAATCCTTTGTATGTTGATACAAATTAACATATGCCCATTTTGGAAGGGTGGCATTCTTCATTTTCAATGTATCACTGTAATATCCCCCTTTTTACCCTTATGCTTGTAACAGAAAGTGTAATTGTGTACCCAGTCATGGAAAGGAGCTGAAGGCAAAGGCTCCACAGGTAAAATATTTGTAAGTATCATTGTGAATGCCTAAGTTATATTGTGAATTGACGCGACCAGATAAAATTTTAAGGAACCATACTTATTTAAAAGTGTATAAACGTTGGCAAATCTTACCAATTTTTAAAATGTCAAGTATAAAATATTTGTCTATGTTTTTTCTATAAAAAAATCAATTTGCAAGGATTTTATATAGTTTATGTAATAATTTGGCAAATTTTAGAGTGAACAAATTTAACCCCATCAAAATTGGGGAAACGGGGCTTCAAAATACGCAAATTGGTGAATCGTTTTTTGGAAGAAAATGTGGAAAATAGCCCATGGGATAAATTTCGCTCCTAAAAGTTTCCTTGGACGCGACTAAAACAATAGGGGCATGAAATCCACTAGGGGGAGAATATGAATGGTTGGATAGCCATGAGTTCGATGATGGGTGTCATCTTGATGTTGCATGCTCTTGAAAGCAAATTGTGATGTTCTCCAATCAAACACTTAAGTTTATAAGTGTAATATAAAATCTATGATTAAATTTAGTCCTAGATTAGGATGCCAAAGAAACTATTAGTTGCCGCAAGGCACTAACAAGCACCTATAACTTAATGATTAACATGAGACTAATTATTACTATGTTCTTATAAGTAAAAGTAAGAAGTTAGTATAGATATCATTGGTGTAAGCAAAGGATACCCGAAAATACTGAAAGTTAATGAGTTAAGTTGAGATTAATTATCTAATTATCTTAAGATAATTAAGTAAGTTGAGTTAAAGTTAGTTGTCTTGAATTAATTAAGTTAAAATAATTAAAGATTAGCTAAGTTAAGCTAATTAGTTAAAGGTTAGCTAAGTTAAGCTAACTAATTAAAGTTGAATAAAAGTTAAGTTAAAGATAAAATATCTTAAGTTAATTTACTCAAAGATTAGCTAAATTAAGTTAGCTAAGATAATCTAGCTAGTTAATTTAGCTAAAGGTAATTTAAGATAAATCATCTTAAGATAATTAGTTAGAAATTGACTAAGTTAAGTTAGTTAGTCAAGTTAGATAAAAATAAACTATATAGTTAAAGTTAGCTAAATTTAAGTTCAACTACCATGATTTCCTTAAGAAATCTAGTTATCAACAAATAGTAATCAAAGCCAAAAGGGGACTCTTCATTGGGGGATAAGAAATTAGGGTTTAGTTTTTTTATTACAAGCATAGATCCATCTTGAACCTAGATCTAGAAAGCACCAAGAGGGATCCAATTTCTTTAGGTGTAAGTTATTTTTATCTTAAATTTTTAAATGTTCATAAAAAATTACACCTCAAACATTTTGATCCCATTAGTGTTTGGTAAATCAGGGTTTAGCATGGGTCTTTTAATTACTTTTCATTTAGTTTTATTATTGGGTTTTTATTATTTGATAAGTTAGGGGACATGTTTTTCATTATATTCTTTTTTGTTTACACTATATAAATATACGAATCCACAATATTATTTTTTTATTTTTTTATGTTAATCAACATATATATATATTTTTATGTCGGCTAGCATAATGTGACTAACCTGAGAGGATAGCCAAAAGGAGACGCTTCATTGAGGGCTAAGAAATTAGGGTTTAGTTTTTTATTATCATAAATAATGGAAGCTCAAAGATAAGAGAGATTGTTGGATGAGAGGGGGGCATATAGTTTAAGAAGGTTATTTTCTTAAGGGCAAGTCACCTTGATTCATAATGGATGATTCTTTCTTTCATGAATTGATTCGAAGACTTCTACCGAACATGAACCAACACATGGAGATCACTGCTGTCAAATTTAGCATTGAATTTCTCACATTCCTACTCAAGTATGTGGAAAATTTTTATTACCAAGATATAATTCTTCTTGTTTTGTGTAAAGGAAAGTTGGGCAATCAATCCCACATTAAAATATGACTGTATTTAATCTTTAAAACTATGCATTTTTGTAAGGGAAAGGTTAAGCGTCTCTCAAGAGGAGAACAACCTATATCCAAAAGCAATTGACTGTGTTTAAATTAAATTAAATGCCACGAGGTTGGGTGTCTATCATGACGAGAACGAACCATATCCAAAAGCAATTGATTGTGTTTAATTAAACTTTAAATGCAACCAGGTTGGTTGTCTCCCTTTAGGATAACGACCCATATCCAAAAGAGATTAACCGTGTTTAAATTAAACTTTGTATGCCACCAAGCTGGGCATATCCCTTGAGGAGATTGATCCAAAGTTAAAGCGTTGACTGTAATTTTTTTTCTTTTTCATGCCATATATCTTCGTTGAGGAGAACAACCCACAATTGAAAAAGATTGACCGTGTATTATTTAAATGGTTGGGTGTCTCATTGAGAGAGAAACCCCATGCCAAAGGAAAATGCTCTTGCACCACTCTTGGGAAGTGTAATTATGCTTCATATATGGACTATATATTGATTTCATGTATGTGATTATAAGTCTCGCTAAAGGTGGATATGGGTAAAATAAATTTTCAGACCTTTCATAAATAGCTTGACCTTCAAAATGAATTGTTTTACTTATGCTTATGTCAAAGTGGACATGAATTTTTTTTCACATGAAAACATGCCAAAAAAAAACCAATAATACTTTTCCATTTCTCTTCATGTATCTCCATTTCTCTTCATATATCTGTTCACATTTCTCTTCATATATCATTTCATTGTGATTGTCTTAGTGTATTGTTTTCTTCTGCATGCGAGCCTGAATCTCAGGGGTTTTTGTTGTTTTGTTTATAAGTAAATGGCACAATCTACAGCTATTTTTTGAGGGCTTTGTTTTTCCAATGGTTCGATACATTTTTTTGCGAGGCAGTGTTACTTTTTCTTGAGATTCCACAATGATTATTTGTTATTTTATTGCCAGAGAGACAAATTCCATGGGCGAAACAAGTCAAGGCAAGGAAATCGGCCTAAATATTGCAAAAATCAAGACGGTTAATGATCAGGGTAACATTGATAGCCAAAACCAAGCCGACTAAACATGGGTTTAGGGCTCAGTCGATATTAAATTTTAATTTTTACTTTCCACGCCGACCACTTTACCTTTTATCTAGTCGAGTGAAACTTGTCTATGTCCGACTAGACAAGTTTATAAATTTTAGTCAGTCCTACACTCTACCAAAATTACTTCGACTTACTTGTCCGACCGGTTTTTACCTTGACCACTTTTCACTTTGACCAAGTCGGTTGACTTCTTGTCTTCGACTAAGTCGGCTCACTACTTGCCTTCGACCAGTCGGCTCACTACTTACCTTCGACCAATCGGCTGACTCAACCGACCACTCTAGTCGGCTCACTTTGGTCGAAATCTACATAATGTGTTTCTTAGTCTAAAGACTTAAGAAATTACAAATGCTTTTCACCTGTGAGTAAGATGAAGTAAAATAGACACATTTACAAATCCAAATAACTTAAGAGAAACATATGCCCAAATATGTAGGAAGACTTGAGTCGACCAATGTGCCGTAAAACTTGGAACTTTCACGCAGTGAGATTTTTATGGGTTCTTGTTCTTTTACTTATCAGTAATTGTAAAAGACTTTTACAGAAGTAAATCTGGAAATATATGCGGCCAAATAATCATGCATTCAACCACAAACTATTTCATATATTAACTATGCAAAAATACAAAGTATTACAAACTTGTCGGTTACAAACTAGTCGGTCCAGACTTGTCGGTCCAGACTCGTCGGTCTACAGAGTTTCAGCTCTTCGACTAAATCACATGCACAGAAACTTGAGCTTCGACTTCTCTTTCTCACCCTGAGTTCCCCTAGTGTCTATTATCTGCGTTGTCTTTGTATTCCTATGTTTGTAAATTGATTTACAAATTGCTTCTTCTATTTATAGGCAACCTGAAGATTGCTACAGCATGGGCCGACTGACTTGCCATTAAAGAATGTAATAACTATCTACCTAACAACTTAGCTTCTGAAATAAATTCGACTGAATTACGTTGCCTACTCGTGGAATTTTCCTTCTTGTCAGACTGACAAACAAGATCTTGATTTGTACAGCCTCTGACAAAGTTGGCTTGAATTCAAGTACAGATCTGCGAGTAATTACATTTTTCCAACACTCCCCCTTAATTATGAGCAGATGGGGTTTTTAAAACAAAAATTTACAAAATGTTTCAGAGCTTAGACATGTGTTATTTATGACAGAGTTCACTGTGGTGAACTTTTCATTCCAAGATAACTACGCAGATACTGGAATGTGTCATTTGCCAATGGCTTTGTGAAGATGTCGGCAAGTTGGTCTTCAGACCTGCAAAATTCCAAACAAATTTCCTTGTCATTCACCAACTCTCTTATAAAATGAAACCTTGTGTCGATGTGCTTGGTTCTCTTGTGAAACACATGATTCTTTGATAATGCTATGGCTGAATTGTTGTCACAGAAGATTGTTGTCGGTTCTTGATGGTTCTGTGACAAGTCTTTTAAGACTCTTCTCATCCAGACAGCTTGACATGCAGCACTTGTTGTTGCAACATACTCTGCTTCAACTCAAGATAGAGTTACTATGGGCTATTTCTTTGAATCCCATGAAACAACACATGTACCAAAATGAAATGTGTACCCAGATGTGCTTTTCCTGTCATCTATGCTGCCTCCATTGTCACTGTTAGTATAGCCAATGAGTTTAAAATTTTCTGAGGTTGAATACATAATACCAAGGTCTTTTGTGCCACTTACATACCTCAGAATTCTTTTACCTACTTGCCAATGTGACTCTTTTGGTGACTCCATGAACCTTGAGATCATACTTACACCATACATAATGTCTGGTCTTGTTGCTGTCAAATACATAAGGCTGCCAACAAGCCTTTTGAACAGCGTAGGATCTACAGTGGATCCTTCATCATCCTTGCTCAATTTTAAACCTGTTATTGCTGGTGTTGGGGTTGTCTTGCAATTAGACATATTAAACCTTTTTAAAACCTCACTTGCATACTTAGACTGTGATATAAAGATACTAGTTTCAGACTGTTGAACTTCAATGCCCAGAAAAATCTTTATAAGCCCCAGATCAGTCATTTCAAATTCACTTTCCATGACTGTTTTAAAATATGCTATGCCATAATCACCGGTAAATATTAAATCATCTACACAAAGGCAAAAAATTAACATCTTTCCTTGTTCATCGAATTTGGTGTACAAAGTCGGTTCACTTTCACTTCTGTGAAATACATTTTCAATGAGATAGGAGTCAATCCGACTGTACCAAGCTCTAGGAGCTTGCTTCAAACCATAGAGTGCCTTTTTCATCCTGTACACTTTGTGCTCTTGACTTGGAACTTCATACCCTTGTGGCTATTCCACATATACTTCTTCTTCTAGATAGCCATTTAAGAATGCCGACTTGACATCCATTTGATGAACATGCCATTTGTTTTGTGCAGCAATGGCCAAAACTGTTCTGACTGTATCCATGCGTGCAACAGGTGCAAACGTTTCATTGAAGTCGATGTCGGGTTTTTGTGTGAACCCTCTTGCTACCATTCTTGCCTTGTGCTTTTGCACATTCCCATCAGCATCTTGCTTTGTCTTATAAATCCATTTGACACTGATTACATCCTTGTCTTTTGGTACATCGACCAGTTCCCATGTCTGGTTTTTCTCAATGCATTCTATTTCTTCATCCATGGCTTGTGCCCATACTTCTTCTTCAACAGATTCTTCAAATGTTAGTGGATCATATATAGGGGAAAATAATGCAAACAGAGAGAATGAATTAGGTGTACCAGCTTCATATATCTCCTGCAAACTTCTTGTCTTCATCGGTTATGTTGATGTCAACCTCGACGAAATGCTTGATGGAGTCTGATGACCTCTTGGTGTAGCTTGAGCTGCTACTTGTGTCTATGGTCCTTGTGTTGAACCATGTCTTGGTGTCATGGGAGTCGATGGTGCTTCGACTGGTTGAATTACATGTGGTATTTGAACCACTTGCTCTTCCATATCATCATTGTCGACATTCGACACAATCTTGACATTTATGTCGATGGTTCCATCCCATGATTTATTCTCAACAAATTGAAAATCCCGACTGATTATGACTTTCCTTGTGACGGGGTCATACAGCTTGTATGCTTTTGTGTCTTCTGAATAGCCGACAAAAATAAATTTCTGTCCCTTCTTGTCTAGCTTCCTTCTCAGCTCATCTGGAACATGAGCATATGCAACACAACCAAAAACTTTTAAATGGGAGACACTATGATTCATACCTGTCCATGCTTCTTGGGGAACTTTGTTCTTCACACTCTTTGTCGGACACCGGTTCATAATGTATACGGTAGTTGCAACTGCTTCACCCCAATACTCATTTGGCAAATGCTTGGCTGCCAACATGCTACGTGCCATCTCCATGATGGTTTTGTTCTTCCTTTAAGCAATACCATTCTGCTGAGGTGTATACCATGCTGTGAATTGTTTCTGTATGCCATGGGTCTTGCAAAAATTTAGGAATTCATTTGAAACATATTCACCTCCTCTATCGGTCCTTAAGATCTTGATGCGGTGACCACTCTGGTTCTCCACGAGTGCCTTGAACTGCTGAAAATAACCGAATGCATCAAATTTGTGTTTCAAGAAATATACCCATGTCTTTCTTGAGTAATCATCAATAAATGTTAGAAAATACTTGCAGCCACCAATGGATGATGTCTGCATTGGACCACAAATGTCAGAGTGCACAATTTCAAGTGGTGTGCATGCTCTATAGGACTTTTCAACTGGAAATGTCTCTCTATGCTGCTTGCCAAAAATGCAGCCTTCACAAACCCTCTCTGGTTTGTCGGTCAATGGTAATCCCTTCACCATATTATTTGTGTGCAGTAGCTTTAGCCCACCAAAATTTAGATGCCCAAATCTGAAATGCTACAACCAGGATTCATCCTGAACTTCTGTCTGAAATGCAGCTTGCAAATTAGCATTGCAATTTTCTCTCTTGTCGAGGAGCTCGACTGTTTCTTCACTTTCTGGCTTGAATGCAGTTCCTGTCTTTGTCTTCCATTTTATGTCGGGAACTATCCTCAATGGAAACAAGCGGTTGCTTGTCATTGTCACTTTTGCTGTCAGCTGGTCACTTGGACGCTTGTCTTTGATCACACAGTGTTCATCTTCCATGTAGACTCTGTAGCCTTTTTGTAACAATTGTCCAATGCTTAAAAAATTATGTTTTAGACCTTCAACATGATAGATATCAGGGATATACTTACTCTCCCCCTGTTTGGTTAGAATATCAACAGTTCCTTTTCCTAAGACAGTGACTTGGACATTGTTTCCAAGTGTAACATCAGTTTTAACTGAAGTGTCTAGACTGGAAAATAGATTTAAATTACCAGTCATGTGGTTGCTGCATCCTGAGTCTAAGTACCATATGTCATGTGGACTTTCTTGAACAGCATTGCACCCAAGTGGAGATGTTGATGCCATTAACATTGCACCAGTCGAAGTGTTGGTGCCGGTCGACTGACTTGGGCTTTGCCTTCCTTGGTCATATTGCTTCTTCCTACATTCATATGCATAATGACCAAACTTCTTATAGTAATGACATTGAATTTTTTATTTATCAAACCTCTGGCCACTTGGCTGACTTGGGTTCTAGTTATCTCCTCTGCCACCGACATTTGCAGGACTTTTGCCTCGTCCTCCTCTTGAAGAACTTCTTCCTCTGCCTCTGGAGTTTTTTCTTTCCCCGCCTCTACCACGGCTTATGGATGACTATGCTGCAAATGCACCTTCCAATGATGTTTGTGATCTGTTGATTCTGTGTTCATGATTTATGAGTGAAGCTTGCAGCTCATCAATGGTAAATGTTGACATGTTTGTGTGTTCCTCTAAGGTCAGAACCAAATTTTCAAATCTTGGGGGAAGACTACTGAGAATTTTTTCAACAACCCTTTGGTCTGATATGGGTTCTCCATGAGATTTCAGTTGGTTTATCAACCCAACAACTCTAGTGTAGAATGTGTCTACATTCTATGAATCTTTCATGGACAAAGATTCAAAATCTTTTCTCAGAATCTACAGCTTGGATGTCTTTACCTTATCCAAACCTTGATAGGAAATCTCCAATGTATCCCATGCTTCCTTGGCATTATTCGATGTTACTATTCTTGGGAGTATGCTCTCATGCATAGCTTGATGTATGAAAAACAGAGCTTTTCCATCTTTCTTCCTCTGTTCTCTCAAGACATCTTTCTCAGCCTGTGTGAGATTGTTATATGATGCCATGTCTGCTGGTTCTGCATAACCATGCTGGACTATCTCCCAGACATCTTGACCTCTGAATAAAGCCTTCATTGTTAAAGACCAATATTCATAATTCTTTCCTGTAAAACTTGGAGGTTGCAATGAACCAGAAGTGGAAGCCATTTTTAATTTTTAATTAATTAACTTTTCTTAGAAAATTAATTTCCACTTTTTAAGACAAGATTTCTTTCCTAAAATCTTGGGCTGATATAAACTTTGCTCTGATATAACCTAGCTCTGATACCAGATAGCGAAAACCAAGCCGACTAAACTTGGGTTTAGGGCTCAGTCGATATTAAATTTTAATTTTTACTTTCCACGCCGACCACTTTACCTTTTTTCTAGTCGAGTGAAACTTGTCTATGTCTGACTAGACAAGTTTATAAATTTTAGTCAGTCCTACACTCGACCAAAATTACTTTGACTTACTTGTTCGATGGTTTTTACCTCGACCACTTTTCACTTCGACTAAGTCGATTGACTTATTGTCTTCGACTAAGTCCGCTCACTACTTGTCTTCGACCAGTCGGCTCACTACTTACCTTCGACCAATCTGCTGCTTCAGTCGGCTGACTCAACCGACCACTCTAGTCGGCTCACTTTGGTCGAAATCTGCAGAATGTGTTTCTTAGTCTAAAGACTTAAGAAATTACAAATGCTTTTCACCTGTGAGTAAGATGAAGTAAAATAGACACATTTACAAATCCAAATAACTTAAGAGAAACATATGCCCAAATATGTAGGAAGACTTGAGTCGACCAATGTGCCGTAAAACTTGGAACTTTCACGCAGTGAGATTTTTATGGGTTCTTGTTCTTTTACTTATCAATAATTGTAAAAGACTTTTACAGAAGTAAATCTGGAAATATATGCGGCCAAATAATCATGCATTCAACCACAAACTATTTCATATATTAACTATGCAAAAATACAAAGTATTACAAACTTGTCGGTTACAAACTAGTCGGTCCAGACTTGTCGGTCCAGACTCGTTGGTCTACAGAGCTTCAACTCTTCGACTAAATCACATGCACAGAAGCTTGAGGTTCGACTTCTCTTTCTCACCCTGAGTTCCTCTAGTGTCTATTATCTGCGTTGTCTCTGTGTTCCTGTGTTTGTAAACTGATTTACAAATTGCTTCTTCTATTTATAGGCAACCTGAAGATTGCTACAGCATGGGCCGACTGACTTTCCATTAAAGACTATAATAACTATCTACCTAACAACTTAGCTTATGAAATAAATTCGACTGAATTACGTTGCCTACTCGTGGACTTTTCCTTCTTGTCAGATTGACAGACAAGATCTTGATTTGTACAGCCTCTGACAAAGTCATCTTGAAGTCAAGTACAGATCTACGAGTAATTACATTTTTCCAACAAACATGTTACATAAAGTTTTTCTTTGTTTCGAAACTCACCGGAAGAAAAGATTAACAACCACCTTTGAAAAATTCCATCGCAGAGGAATGTAAAATTTGTACAACATAATAACCTCTCCTCCTTGCTTGCATGGCTATTCCGGATAGAGGAGACATCGCCATGCCGTGACGTCTACAGCCTGTGTCCTTGCAAAGTTGGAGTGGA
This sequence comes from Pseudotsuga menziesii, assembly GCA_001517045.1. Taxonomy (NCBI): domain Eukaryota; kingdom Viridiplantae; phylum Streptophyta; class Pinopsida; order Pinales; family Pinaceae; genus Pseudotsuga; species Pseudotsuga menziesii. The sequence continues at coordinate 999 of LPNX010830196.1, read as the reverse complement.
GCACCATCCCGGTCGCCTTGCAATGTTGTGTTGTCCAAGATGTTGTCATTCTATCAAACTTTGTAGCACAGGTATATTATACAGCATATTATAGGAATCTTTGTATAGTAAAGCACACATAGCAGCAACGGAAAAAATGAGCTCCAATATTTACATAAATTAGAATGTACAGATTTTATGCATCGGCGGCGGAGCACATTTCACGTCGGGTAGCTAATTGATTTGCGAGCCGCAACAGCGGAAGAGAAAGAGGTTATGGACAAGCGACCAGAGGGAAGGAAAACTCTCAATCGAAAGTCGACAGACTTTACACTTCGGATGCTTAACCACTTTGGGAGCCGCAACAGTGGAAGACGGAAGGATAACTCTCAATCGGAAGTTGAAAGACTTTACACTTCAGAGGCTTAACCACTTTGGGAGCTACAACGACGGAAGCCGGAAGGATAACTCTGCATCAGCAGTCAGAATGCTTTGGACTTCGGAAGCGGAATGACTTTCTCAGCCACAACAGTGGAAAATGAAAGGTTAAAGACACGCGCGACTATAAGCATCAGTAGTCGGAAATCTTTGGACTTCGGAACAATAAATCTTTCCGTAGCCACAACGGCGGAAGCCCATGACTTACGGGACCGATGAAAATGACAAAGCAGGAGCCAGGGATCGAAATACTTAGCAGTTATCCGTCCGCAACGATGGAGGAACAAAGGATAAACCCTCCCAAAGTAAACCTAAAAATCAGCCGATTGAAACCAACGTATCGGGAGAAATAATGAAGGTAAATCTAACATTCTTCCGTAACGGCGGGGCTGTAAGCAAAAATTCTCCCGACTTGAAAATCGCAGAAGGAGATGAACAATGCAGATGGCTTAAAGAGCAGAGGAAGTCTCGAGCCTAGGACTCTTTGAACTAGAAGCAGTGAAACATGAAGAGTCTAGCATAGTATTGGTTCGATGAGGAGCCAATGGGATCAGAGATTTAGAAAGTCAGGCAAGCTGGGTA
>LPNX010830187.1:11605-24403 GCA_001517045.1 Pseudotsuga menziesii | reverse complement strand
CTGCATAAAATATTTTAAGCCCTACATTTTATGTGAACTCTTCAGCCATCATCAGCGAAACCAACTGTAAGATAGAAAGCAGTGTTGAGTGGGCTTGGGAAACCAACTATAAAATACCAAAATGGTGCTTGGATAAAAAGTCCGTGATGGAAAGAAGCAGTTATAAATGGTGTAAGTTTCATTTTTGAACCCTTATTGGGGAAAACACACTACTGTTTGAGATTGGTATAAATAAACCCTCTCTTATTTGTTTTGACATCATGTGATACATTTTAATTCCTAATAAAGTGATTTGCCTAAGGGCGCCTATCAAGTGTCGCCCTTTCTTGTGTTTAGTTTTTTTTCCTTAGGTAGAAATATAAAGGGGTATAAAAAATGTAAATGAAAAAATGGATACATGCAATATATAGGGAAAATAGGGGTTTTTAAAAATCGGCAAGGCATATTGGGAGGGGGTTAAAAAAATGATTTTGGGAGGTATTTTCCAATATTTTTTGAAAATAGGGGTATTGTTTCATATGCCATGAACGAACGTGCTATGGCATGGTTTCACTAAGTGAAGACCCCGTGGCTCCAACTTCATTTTGCACCTACACTGGTCCTTTTCCTCCTCACACCTTTGATTATTGAAATGAAACAAAGCCGTAGATCTCAGCTACGGGAAATATCGATCGTTCCATGATGCGGCACATACATGATTTCATGATCCTTGGCCTTGATAACCTTCGCGCATATTTCTATCATGAAATTGACCAGGGACATAGATCCACTCAGCGCCACGATCTCCGTTGTCCAAAATGTGGGGTCCTACCAGATTTCACAGCGCCTCCTCCTGTTAAAATCTGTGCACTTTCTCATCATGAAATAAATCTGAGTTGTTGATCAGGTCCCTGCCAGATCTCTGTTGTCAGAGGTGCGAGGTATACCCACATTTCGTGGCCCCTGCCATGTTTTATCCTCCGTGCACATTGTGGCCCCGAAATGCATCTCCACCATAGATATGGCACGCTCAAGATCATGGTCGTCGGAATAAGTGGATCCTACGATATTTCGCAGTCTTGACATAAGTTATCCTTCGGGCATGTTTCCTTTGTGAAATCCCTCCCAACCATAGATCTTAAACATTCCTAGATCGTGACCATTGAAATCCGAAGGATGTAACATATTTCACAAATCTCTACAACTTATTTTCCCGCACGTGTTTGTTGCTGTGAAATCCTTTTCATTTGTCGATCTATTTTACCTGCTAATTTGATGGTAGATCCTGTGCACCCTTTATCCTTGCCCTGCCAATGTTAAACTTCCTTTAAAACCGTGAATCTTTTCCTCGTCAGATATTTAACAACCGTTGATTTTCTTTGTGGTGTATCTACGCCATTCATTTTCACCACCACATAACCTGCATAACCCACAGGACCTGATCTACGCTTTTCGATGTCCTATGATAAGAAAATTTTAGTCGTTGCTCCTCATTTTCATTGGCCTACTCCCCTGCCAACTGTTCAACCCAAAATAGTGCTAACCCAGCTGCAAAATATCTACAATATTTAGCATTGGTGCTAACCAAGTGCTAACACCATCGGTTACAGAGGGAATGAGCTTGCATGGGTCTCCAACACCCCCCCTAAACACTAATATGGGGTAATAAAGAAAGGGCCTCGACAACTAAGGCCATAGTAGGTCACCCAAAAGAAATGCAACTAATGAACACATAAATAAAATGAGGAAAGAGGAGAAACCTCATGCGAAACTCCCCCTCAAGATAGAATGTAGCAAAAGAAGAAAAAGAAAGTTGCTAGGAAACTGTGCCCTTCACTCCAAGATGATCGCCAATTTTGTTAGCCGGAAATACACACCTCCTGCAGACAAGAGTTGGTTCCCTAGTCTGAATTGTTCAGATCTAGAACAAAACACAAACACGGAATGCTAGACTCTCCCTAGATCTGGTTAATCACTTGAATGGAATGCCATGATTATTTTCTCAAAGGTTGTCCTCACTATCCTTGAAGATTACTGCAAAAGAACCTATAAAAGATGGAAGACAACAAAGAAAACATGATAGCATACAATATAATCAATTAGATCTATGCTTGTGACGAAGGAATCAAGCAATATATACATACATAACAATAAATATGGGAAAGAAAAGACATTCTTTATTAATAAATGATTGGAGAGACTACAACCTTCATGCCTTGGTGTTGAGAGTTCCTTCTAATGGATCCTTGCCTCTAAATTAACCTTGTCTCCAAAGACTCAAGAATGATTTTGACAGAGTTTGGGTATGCAACACAATTCTTCCTCCTCTTGCCCATGGGGGGTGAGATAGTATTTAAAGGCATGGGAAAATAGGTATGGTTGAGGATCTCATGGGTGAGCTTGAGATAAGACCCTAAAAGCAAGAATATCGAGCTCCAGCTAGTCCTAAACCATAGGGATGAGGGTCCATGGAGGTCAGCTTCAAGAAGCCTCTCAAAGCTTCTCTTTTTACCTTGAAAACTCGAGCACCGCTCCTCCAATGAAGCAAACATGCGGTGCTAAGGGGGAACCGCTTCTTACAGTAAGGGCAGGAGCGATGGCACCACTCTTTGCTGATGTATCAAGAGCGGTGCTAACTTGGGTAATGCTTTTTGTTAATGGGAGAGGAGCATTACCATCTCAACACAGGGAAAAATTGCAAGGGGTTAATTTCTTCCTTCATTTTTCTAGGGAAAATTTTGAGGGATTGGAGCAGTCAAGGGAATTCCTATCTCATAACATGAGTGTGATGATATTTTGGTATAACAGAAAATTTTGTTAGTCGGAAATACACACCTCTTGCGGACAAGAGCTAGTTCCCTAGTCTAAATGGTTCAGATCTAGAACAAAACACAAACACGGAATGCTAGACTCTCCCTAGATCTGGTTAATCACTTGAATGGAATGCCATGATGCTTTTCTCAAAGGTTGTCCTCGCTATCCTTGAAGCTTACTACAAAAGAACCTATAAAAGATGGAAGACAACAAAGAAAACATGATAGCATACAATATAATCAACTAGATCTATGCTTGTGACCAAGGAATCAAGCAATATATACATATGAAACAGTAAATATGGGAAAGAAAAGACATTATTTATTAATAAATGATTGGAGAGACTACAAGATTCATGCCTTGGTGTTGAGAGTTCCTTCCAATGGCTCCTTGCCTCTAACTTCACCTTGTATCCAAAGACTCAAGAATGATTTTGACAGAGTTTGGGTATGCAACACAATTATTCCTCCTCTTTCCCGTGGGGGGTGAGCTATTATTTAAAGGCATGGGAGGATAGGTATGGTTTAGGATCTCATGGGTGAGGTGGAGATAAGATCCTAAAAGGGAGGATCTCGAGCTCCAGTTGGTCCTAAACCATAGGGGTGAAGCTCCACGGAGGTCAGCTTGGAGAAGCCTCTCAAAGCTTCTCTTTTTTCCTTGAAAACTTGAGTACCACTCCTCTAATGAAGCAAACAGGAGGTGCTAAGGGGGCGCCACTTCTTGCAGTAAGGACAAGAGCGATGGCACCACTCTTTGCTCATGTATCAAGAGCAGTGCTGACTTGTGTAACACTTTTTGTCAATGGGAGAGGAGCGTTACCAGCTCAACACAGGGAAAATTTGCAAGGGGTTAATTTATTCCTTCATTTCTCTAGGGAAAAGTTCAAGGGATTGGAGTAGTCAAGGGAATGCCTATATCATAACATGAGGGTGATGAGATTTCGGTATAACAGAATGCCCCCCAAAGTATAATTGCTAGAGGGAAACGATAGGCAATATACTTTGAAAGAACAAGGTATAGTCCTGAGGAAAAGGTCCAATGGTCATAACTTCTCAAACATCACAAAATTTCTACAGCACATTTTGATACATGTCCCAAATGACTCACAACATGGCTGCCGACCAATACAATGCAGATCCATGTGAGATACAAAAAAGTCATGGCTACTAAAATAAAACGTAGATCCATGCGAAGAAGACTCAAATTTGGACATAGCTATCATACATACAATGTAGATCTATGTCATATAGACAAAAATCTAAGCACAGACATGAACATACAAATGTGAATCCATGTTAGGACTCATACAAAATACTCCATTGCAACCTGGGAAAAACAATGAGCGCTTTTAAGAGATACCCAATGTCTTCGTCTCTTCTTCCACAAAGTACGATTCTATCCATGTGATTACAATGTTCTGACGTCGAACATGGTAGAAACCACTTGATTACCGACCAATGATGTGAACCATTAACAAGTGCGAGGGAGATCACCATTAATCTCAATGATTCGCAAGGTACCCTAGTACAATCTACTAAGTGTGAATAGATGATTTGATGTTGAACACTCAATCGAATCTTTCGATCAAAGGTCAATGATGTGAACCTATGTCGAAAGCGAGAGAATATGTCATTAATGCATATAGATATCAAGGTACTAAACTTGTTTCTAAGACTAATTCCCGGATGATGAGCTGATGTCAACAAGAATAGTCTCGTCGAAGGAGGGCCATGATGAATCCCACATCGACGACATGAAACTCAAAAAAACGTTTCGGAATGTTGTAGATAATGTAACCATTGGACTGACTCAAAAGTATTAACACAAAGGATGTTTTAACTGCAGGTGTAAAATATCAACATGACTTCCCTTTGAACATCAAGTGACACGACTGAAGACTTGGCAGCATTGACTTGACGAGGTGAAACACAATGCGACAGTGGACATGACTCAAAGGAGTGGCATGACTCAGAGACAAGATGAATACCCAATTGATTGAATGAAATGAAGATAAGTGCCATGTTCAAAGGTGACTAATACCTGCCATTTATTGCAAATGAAATGTATTTCCCTTCCCTTAATTTCCCCATCATGATTGATGAGTGCCTCTTTTTCATTTTTACGAGTTCAAAGAGGGTAACAAACACTCGATATAGCTCGTCCTTCAGATGAGTCCAAACTCATATGTTTTATGAACCTGAGAAAGGAGGGGTTCATTCCCAAAAAAGGGTCTCTCAGTGTTTATTTTAACGAGTCCAATGAAAGAAAACTCAGTGTAGTTGATGTTTAGAGAGTCTGAACAAACTAAAGAAGATTGTGAAAGGGTCCTTTTTCGTATGATTTAGTCCCTAGCCTCGAAAAAGTATAAAATAATAACTTAGAGAACTCTTATAGTCATGATTGTCTGGAGTGTACCTTTTTTGTAAGTAGTGCCCCCTGGTCTGAAAAAGGGGTAAACTATCACCAGGAAGATGAATCTTCAGGTCCTTTCATGAGCGTGAAGAAGACAAGTTCACTCGGCAATCTTTTCACATTTTAAGAGTCTAAAAAGAGCTTAAAGAGGACTCTATTAACATTTTTCATGTTTGAATCTAGATCACGAAAAAGTAATAAACTAAGCTCAAACCAGTTTTCATGTTTTAACCAGAGCACAAAAAATGAAAAGTAAACTCAACACCATCTTACTGTTTTTAACGAGCTCGAAGATCAGTTTAAAGAATGCTTAGGGTATCTGATTCATTTTTTAACGAGCTTGACACAGAATAAGGACTATGCTCAAAACATGGTTTCATTTTTATGCAAGCTTGAAACCAAAAGGTAAACTATGCTTAAGGAAACCTACTTCATTTTTTAATGAGCTTGAAATAGAAAATGAACTATGCTCAGGAATGGTTTCATTTTTATGCAAGCTTGAAACCAAAAGGTAAACTATGCTCAAGGACATCCATTTCATTTTTTAACGAGCTTGACATAGAATGAGAACTTTTCTCAACAACCTGTTTCATTTTTTAACGAGCTTGACACATAAAAAGAACTATGCTCTCAGACATCTGATTCATTTTTTACGAGCTTGACACAGAGAAAAGGAACTATGCTTGTTAACCTATTTCAATTTTTAACGAGCTTGACACATAAAAAGGTTGGTAGCTTGACACTATGCTTGAAAAACTGCTCCTACCCAACATGATATCCAGAGGTTGGTAGGTTGCCCCAATTACTAGCGGCTTAACTCCAGTATGATGTCCATAGACTAGAGTCGTGCCCCCCATTTTACCTATGATGGGAAGAAGCTATCTCGAAGGGGAGAGATTCACAAGAACATGCGGGACATTCAGGGAAGTCTGATGACTAGGAGTCACACGATAATTAGGTTCAACGAAGGAAATATGATCAACGGTCACAATATTCACATCATGGTGAAAATACATCACTCGAAAGGGTGTGGACACTACAACTTTCATTTCGTAAACATAATCACGCCCAAGGAGTATATTGAAATCTAAGGGACCTTGGACTACCATTACATCAATAAAGACAATTTTTTCTTCCAAAGTAATAGGAAATTGAGGAAGGATCCCTAAAGGTGCTGTAGGTATTCGATTAAAATCCAGTATCTGATCGGTAGCTGGCACAAGCGGAGGAGAACCTATGTCTTTCCAAGTAGTAGAGGATAGAATGCTAACAAAAGCCCCTTCGTCGACGATAGTGTGGAGTATACTCTTAGTGGTAATTCGAACGGATATCTGGAAATGAACACTCAAATGAAGACGAGACTCTGTTAGGTTACTCCAGTCAAAGGAAATAACCTCATTACTTGGAGAGGGTTATGTCGAAATAGACAAAATTTCCTCTTGTTGAGAATAATTAGAACGAAGCATAAAAAATTCAGCAGGTTTCAGTTCATTCTCTACTGAAAGAGAAGAACAAGACGAAGATTTGGTCAAAGCGACTACTTCAGTCTTAACACTCTCTGATGAAAGAGTGGGATCGGGTGGAGATGACGTCGACTCGACCACTTCAAATTCACTCTTCAAAGGAAAAATGGGATCAACCATGGATGAATCTGAATTGACCACTTGGAATTCACCCTTGGAAGGAAGAGTGGGATTGACCACGGATGAAATCGAATCAACCACTTCAACTTCACTCTTCAAAGGAAGAGTGGGATCAACTATGGATGAAACCGAATTGACCACTTCAACTTCACTCTTGAATGGAAGAGTGGGATCGACAGAGGTTAGAACTGGATTGACCACTTTACCAACCAATTGGATGTCACGTGACAATTTATGATAACCGGTTGGAAGCCATTGACGAAGAACAATAATATGTTCCAACCACTTAAAAGCTTCATCCATGAAAGGAAAAAGGTAAGTAAAGTGCATGCCCTTGCATAGCAAGTAAGGATTTATGAATTTACCCTTCTGAATCTTAAGCACAGAGTCATTGGTTGAGTGGGGATCATCAGTATGATGACCAGAGGCTATTGACATCTCTTTCCGAGAAACCTTAGGCCATTCTTCTAAAACTAGGGCCAGACAATGACAATCTTTCAGAAGGTGATCACCCTTGCAAAGCCTACATAGGAATTTGGGCTTATGCGGTCTTGGGGTGTGCATATCAACACTCTCCGCACTCGAAGGAGTAATTGGTTGAGACTTGGTTTTTTGTTTGTTTTTCTTCTTCTTAATCTTCCTTTCCTTCTTCTTCTTATCCACCTGACTACTAGTACTAAAACTTTCAACAGGCGAAGAGGGAGAAACAGGAGAAGACACATCTGGTGAAGAAGGGGAGGGATCAACATGAGGTTGATGCTCTTGTGATGAAGGATTAGGATCATGTCATATCCCTACATTTTGATCGCCAGCAGTGTTGACCTTGCCTACCAACAAGGGGGTCGAAAGATGCATTAAATAAACTAACCTATGATATTTTATTTAAATGTCACTTAGGAGGCATGTACTTGGTATATTAATTGTCATTAAATATTATTATGCAATTAATTAGGTGGAAAATAAGTTTCCATTAACAGGAGGGCCACTTGGGCAAGCCAACTTGCCAAGGGAAAATTAGAAACTGTATGACAAAATCAACCAGAAAGGAAAAGGGAAAGTGCCAAAATATATGACAAAAGCAGTCAAATACAAAAGAGGCAACATTTGACCAAGGAGGGTGCAAATTCCCTTTTGGAGTTCAATCATAAAAATAGGAAAGGCAAGAAAAGTTGTCATAAGGAAAAATAGCAACTATGTGTTAAGGAAAGCAAAGTTTCCAAATGGGATTAAGGTGGATGAAAGGGAAACATATTTATTGTCTTACACATGCTAATTTACTCAAGGAGGGCGAATTTGTGGCTAGGGTTAGGGTTTAGCAAGTGGTAACTTGCTTAACAAGTGATTGACTTGCTCAACAAGTCACCCAGGTTTATTTAAAGACAATTGGAGCTCCATTTCTCAGTTTGGATGTTTATTATGTTGATGTTTATGAAGCTAAGGCTTCCTTGCTAAGTTTTGTGCCTCATGTTCTTGGGAGATGTGCCCCAAGATTCTCATTCCCTCTCTCCTCTTCCCCTCTTCTCCCCTTCTCATTGCAGGTTACATTGGAGCTATGGAGCAGCCTCTCTGAGTTGATTCAAGATTTGTTAGTAGCCTAAAGCCATCCATTAATATACATAATATTTCATTAACATTTCCAATATTTTTCAATATCTAAGGGTTCAAACCTCCATGACCTTCCTTGTATTATGTCAATAAAATACATTGTAATGATGCACAATGTTGAAGAGAGTGTTATAGTTAATTGATTATAGTAATTTTGAGTTTATTGGATTTAATATGATATCATAAACATTCTCTACAATTTTTATTCCAATCTGATTCAAAATGGCTGATATTTACTCATTTTAAGTCAACCTAGTCTAGATTTGCATTGGAAAATAACTAGTTTTACTAAAATTGATGTAAAACAAGTTCTGTAAACTCAAACTGAGATCTGTCAGTTCCTGTGGGTTATTCACAGGCCCAAATTACCATATAAAACTCCAGAACCATTTTTATTTGGGTTTTTACCACTTTTTTGTATCCTCCTCTGCGCAGGGTTCTCCTTGGCCAAAACTGCCAAAAATCCCCAAATTCACCCAAAACTTCTTAGAAATTTTCAGAACATCAGTAAACTATATAAATAAATTATTTATGTTATATTAATTCTGGAATAAACCTCTGCAAGTTCCCGGAATCCTATGGTTGAAATAGACCGAACTACTCTCCTTAGTTTCACGGTTTGGCTGCCCAGAAGCGTGGTAGCAGGTTTCAGCAGTGCGGAATATGAACCCTAAATGGAACCAGATATAAATGTGTTAGGGGAGAGGAAATTCCATGTCTTATTTTCTTTGTTTGCTTCCCGCTGCTCACTCCTTTTGCCTGCAAAATTTCCTAGAATAAACCCCTTATTTTCCCAGTCCGAGAAGTCATTGTGTAAATTAATTCAAGTTCTGAAATTTTAATATAATTTACAGAATTGAAGAGTTTTCAGGTCTGTACACCAGAATTGGGACATCACAGTGGTATCGGAGCACTTTCTTTGGCTCAGCCTGTGGAAAGTAACTCTCAGTGGAAAAGTATCTTAGCAATATCTTCAAGTTGCAGTTGTGGAATTAGTTCCAGTCATGGAAGATTTAGAATTTGAGTTGTTTGAGGAAGGAGAGCATTCAAAATTGGATGATAGAGAAGATTTAAGAATTTTTATGCAAAGAACGTTGAAAGGGCTGAAATCTGTATCTCAAAGCATCATCCAGTTAGATCAAGAGACTAGAGATTTCCTTGCCAACAGTTGCCAAGCAAACATGGAGAAGGGAGTAGTAGTGTCTCTCAGCATGAAGGAAATAAAGTTGGGGAGTCTATGTTTTCAAAAAAATTAATACATTTAGGTTCTCTGAATACAAATAATCCATCAAGAAAGCAACTAAGTTGTTCCACTTCTCAAAGTAAAGGGGAAGAAAAGAGGATCAAACGTGAAGATTCATTAGAGCCATATGCACATGGTTTCTTTGAGAAATTATTGGGGTTTTCCTGAAAGAGAGATCAGCCTATTTGCAGAATCCATGAGGATGATGAATCACTGAATCCTCCATCATAAGGAGATGAAGAAGATCCATGCACAACTAAAGATCCAATAGTCCAACATCTAGTTGTTGGTAACGTGGAAGGTGAGATGAATCCAAATTTATTTGTGGCTGATTTCAAGATAAGTGCAGAAGAGATGGGGTAGATTGATGACGGTGAGACATATTTTGGATCTGATCCAAAAGATAAACATGATTCAGATTTACATTCACCCCTTGATCCTCATAAGGAAGCACAAATTGAGCACATCTCAATAGGGTGTAAAGCAGAGAAACGGGTGGGTGAACAAGCCATCATAATTCCACCCCATAAGGAGGAGAACATCACACATGGCGAGTTAGTAAATTCTGATTTTTATGTGTCATTGTGTAAGTATGATATGGCAGCCATTTCCAGTGAAGAGTTCAGAATGGTTGAGCCCCCTAGTGACGAGGTTCAGAATTATGGTGTCAAAAATGAATGCAGTATGAAGGATGAAACTTTGAGAGAATATCTTTCTGGTGCACCAAGGATGAATGAGAACTTAAATTGCAACCCAAATTATGTTGTTGAGGACTTAAAATATGAATATATTGCAGCAACAACATATGGATGAGATTTCAAAACCTCAAGTGCGCTACATGAAATTGATCCGGTGATGGAAAATGACGAGGAGGAACATCTACAAGAACCTCATATTCTGGCAGGGTCATTGAAGATGGATGAATAGAAGATCCAAGAGGCCCTAAAAATTCTCCATGACACTCATGCTTCAGTATCAAAGATATGTTGGGAAGCTTCTTTAATGGAAGACCAATATTCCTTTGAAGCCATGGAGAATATCCAAAAAGCAATGTCCACAATCAATGGTAATTTCTCACAATTGCTTTCAGATAAAAATGACATGTTTGAGCTTGTTGAGTTATTACGGGAAGCATCACTGCATGATGAAGAAAGTATTTGCATATATGAAGAAGAGAACTACAAGCTCAAAGGTGATCTGTTGGCCACCCAATATTATTTGAGATACACTCAAAGTGCCCTCTTAGAATCACAAATGAAGATAGAACAATTCCAACAAGAGTGGAAAGAATTGACTGAATCCTCAATCTTTCCTGAGGGTCATCCCTTTTGGGTAAATGGCATGAAAAAATCCATAGAGGAACCTCATGAGTGGGTGGACCATGAGGATCATTCTATTCGCTATGTGCTTAAAGAGTGTGCAGAACAGTTTTATGAGAACCAAGCACTTGATTTCTTTCTAAGGAAACTTGAGTTGTTCCTTGAAGATAGTCACTCTCCCATGGAAGAGTGGGATGAGAGCACCAAATTTGGGCCAGCCAATAATGAAAAATTTGCAGCCATAATTATGATTAGTGAAGGTTGCAAACATGCAAATAAGGTTCACAGTTATTTCCCACATGTCCTAGATTTAGAAACACTAATGGGGAATGAATAGTGGGTGAAGAAATTTTTCTGGTTTGTGTCGCATGCACAACAGGGGGATCATGATTTGTCCCCATGGGAGATAGATCCTATTGCAGAAGATATGGATGATTATAGATCATATAAATCAGCAATAAATATCTCTGATTCATCCACTGGATGGCTGGATAGAGGAATCACTGAAGAGGAAAATATGGAAGGTAAAATTTGTATGTCTTGTTGCAAGAAAATTGTTTTTAATATTGCTGATTTTTCTATGGTTTACAAGCAGCAGCAAAGGCATGTGTGTGCAGCCAATTTTGACAAGAAGGCATCAGATCTACACATACTTTCAATGTGTGGGTCAATTGATGGATTTTTGCACCCTTGGATCAATGGCAGAGAGTTGAGCCATTGGATGAAGAGGGGAGCACTTGTTGAGTTCCATAGAGACATATTTGGAATGAAGACCTTGGGAGGGAAATTTTTTTATTTCTGCAATAATTTTTTTGTCGTGACTGACATTGTCTTGACATGTGAACAACAACAAAGAATTATTTTGCAGCTATTATATACCTCCCATACACATGCACATGAGGTGCATTCCAATTTGCATGTGCTTGAGGATTTTGAGGTCAAGCAATATGAAGATCAAGCACTTGCATGGTTCATAAGAGATTATGAGTTGCCTCTAGGAAAATGTTGTACAATTTTGGAGGAGGCACATGATCACACTGTCACTCAGAAAACTAATGGAGGAATTTGTGGATCCATTATCTTGATTGATGAGAATTCTAGGGATTTGGCTCACAATTATTCACCCTACACTTCTATTTCAGCCAAATCATGTGGGGATGAAAATTGGGTGAAAGGATTTTTTCTGTTGATGCCACAAGAGGAGCATGATACTTTTATTCTTCCAGTTGAGGTATTGATGGTCAAACCATGTGGTTTTACAAGTGCATTAGTAGTATCTAAATTATTCCCACCTGAATCATTTAGCATGAAAGTTTGTCCGTCCATTGATTGGGTGGCTAGACACATGATTGAGATGTGTGCACTGGAGGGTAAACATCTTGCTTGCATCAATGGAGAGACATTGGACACATCAAAGAAATTGTATGAGCAATGGAATGAGCATGCATGGCTGCTATATGATGCTTTCAGTATACATGGAGGGGCATGGGATAACCTCTTGTGTATTAATAACAATAGTGACATGAGTTCCAGTGCTAGCTTGCACACGGATTTTCATACTTTAGAGAGGCTTAAGATGATTTGGTCCCGCATTAAGGAATTCCATTTCTGGTGGGAGAGTTTAAAAAAATTTCAGTTTGGCATGGGGAGAGATGAGCTTCCAGTATGGTGGTATGATTTTCATAACCTCATTTTCATCCTCTACAATGATAAAATTTTGTTGCTTATATTGATGGGTGGATGGAGGCAGATAAAACCATGGGATCCCAACATTCTTAGGAAT
>LPNX010830183.1:229298-245380 GCA_001517045.1 Pseudotsuga menziesii | reverse complement strand
CCTAAATCACTCATGGAGTTGTAAATGACCATGAATGATGTCCGATGCTAATTTACTTTACATTGTTTCTTACATAAGTGGCAGGTACTAAGCAACTGCATCGGAGGTGGATTCTGATGCTGAGGTTGAGGCATTCCGCCATACCCTTGCATTGGCACTTGTCCCGACTGAAACAAACTCCATAAGCAAACCGTCAAGAATAAAAACAATTTACAGAGATACAACGAGAAAAGAAAAGAATCACTGCCAATCATCGAGGTATTCTTATGTGACCTACGGATGGAAGTTTTGGCCGGGCGGCCGAACACCCCGCGGTGATCCGGGGAACGATGGGAACAACCCTCCGAGGTTCGAATCTCGGGCCTATATTATCATTATAGAAAACATTTATTTTGACTTCCATTAAGAACCCGATATGAATTTTCAAGATTAATACCTACGATCTTACATTATTTGCTGACTTGAAGGTCCAAGCTTCAATTTCATCCCGCGATCGGGTCTCGTTCATTTCGCCTGATTTTCCAGCCTGGCCGAGACTGAGAGGAAGAGGAAGCATTCCTCCGTCGCTGCCATTACAGCTGCCCCCTGTGCTGGGCGACCGCGTCATTACAGCAGTGCCGCGAGGCGAATTGCCCATGGAGGCCAGCAACTGTGAAGCGGTTGCATTTCCTGTGCTTAGCTGCAAAACCATGGATCGACCCAGAGACGTATTGGTTTCATTGATCCCTTGCGAAACCTCTTTTGGTGTCTGATTCATCGAAGAATTACCGCTCAGTGGATGCTGCCTTAACTTGGAAGCTAAGAACTGGGATTCGTCGTAGTTGGAGTACTGCATATGTTCACCCGTGTGACCTTCGTTTTCCTGAGAGTTCAAGCCCTGGCCTCCTATCCCGGAAGGAAGCAATGGCATTGTGAATAATCTCCGCGTATTGCTTTGCAGGTTCTGGGGGTTGTTGTTATTATTTGAAGCATTGTTGCCTTGGGAAGCATTGGCAGGATTGAATTCCCACGGCGCAGTTTTCATGGCTACGTCCGACCAGGAAGGCATTAAGAACATTTGCTCCAGGAAGTCTTCCATGTTCTGATGAGGCTGGTTCGTTTGATCGAATTGTGAAGAAAAATGCTGCTGCTGGCTGTTTATTTGCTGCTGTTGGCTATGCATTTGTTCCTGGAGGGCGACTTCAGGGCTGCTGCTTAAACAAGATGTGACATTGCTCACGCTTTGCACTGGTCCAGTACCTAGAAGAGAGGTCGATGGCTGCATATCAACAAGGAAATTGACTAGGCTAGCCAGGATGTCTTGTCTTGAAGAAATTCGTCCATGACTGAAAATGCAAGCAAAAATTAGCTTGCCAACCAGGTCTCTCGATTAATATATACCAGTGACAAAAATGGCGTAATGCTGAACAAATTTCAGGAATTTAAAGCATCAAAAGGAAACAGACATAGTAAAGCCAGAAACATTTCGGAATACACTACAACCTGTAAGGAAATTGATCGCCAAGCTCAACATTTTCTCCAACTGAAAATGCAATAAAAAATCAGCTTACCAACCAGGCCTCTCGATTAATATATACCACGGCATACTCCACTTACCACAGCATACTCCACTTGCTATGGCCAGTCGTCCATGCGGTCTGCCACCTATTGTGAAGATCCCTTATCGCTGGTCGTCCATGCAGTTTGCCACCTATTGTGAAGATCCCTTATCGCCGACCGTCCATGCAGTCTGCCACCTGTTGTGAAGATCCTTGATCAACGTTTTAGAACAATAATACGGGTCGTCCATGCGGTCAGCTACCTATTGTTTAGATCCTTGTTTTATTATATAATTTTAACAATAATTTGTGAATATATATTGTATAGAAAAATAATTTCTAAAATTTCAACATTTCAATTAACATAAATTTATTTAAACAAAATTATATATATATGAGATTTATAATTAGTACTCATTATAATTCAAATTTCTTAAAATATTTAGTTATTCTTACAATTTCATACTTTTTATTAATAATATTAATTTTTTTTCCATGTTTTACTAATTATTTATTTATTTTAATTAGCATAAAAGATATACATAAATAATATTTTGTTATAAATTTTAATCGTATCATAATGATTTTAAACTTAACTTTGAATTTTATTACATTAAAATATTTTTAAGAGGTAGGTATAAGCAACTTTGTTGCTAATTTCACTTGTTAATATATTTTTATTCTTAAATAAATAAAGTATCTTAGAAAGATGAATGACATCCAAATGTCTATAGAGGACACCTCGATGAACTATTGTATATGTATATCAGGAATATTAAGATTAAGAAAATATATATATTTTTTCTTCAAGCTGAAAAAAGTTCGGTCCTTTATATTAAAAGGAGAGTTTTAAAGTTCAAGTAACATACAGTTTGTAATATAAAAATACATGTAGTACTAGCAAAAAGCAGCCATCCACCAGAGCGGTGCAATCCAACTTACAATCCTTCGTATCCACAAATAATAGAAAAATAAAGCAAACAACAACGAGTTCATCTCTAATACAGTATAAAAACTGTGACCGGCAGTGTCCAACGTAACCATGTCAATAAAAAACAGTCTCACAAGACGAGGGTAAGCACCGTCTACTATAGCCCCGTCAAGGTAAGACCAATAGTAATACGCCAAATATGAAACTGGCCCAATAATAATCATAACGCCGGGTAAATTCAAAAAAATCAAATGTTTTCCGCCCAATGGGTGAATCATCCAGATATTCAACCAACGTAAGCCGTCCTAGATTGAGTTTGAGCGCCAACGTAAGCCGTCCTAGATTGAGTTTGAGCGCCACCTTGGACAGTCTGTCAGATATTCTCAACCTCACCAGCATGAACCCTGGTGCTTCCTTTAGCGACGTCTATGCGGATGTCAATGCGTGTAATGTCTACTGAAATATTCCTTTCCTCTTCCAAAACGGCCGAGGAAACCTCATAAACACATCTCAACTGGTTCTTGATTCTTCCAAAATTAAAGACACTGGTTCTTGATTCTGGTTCTGGTTCTTGATTCTTGATTCTGGTTCTGGTTCTGGTTCTGGTTCTTGATTCTTGATTCTTCCAAAATTAAAGAGCCTTGAGGTGTGCGAAGGATTACTCGTATCTATAATCCCACTGCCAAAGGTTATAACATGAGCAAGCGTGGCACAAGGATAAGACACTAGATAGGGGCTATTAATGATCTTCATTCTTTGTCTAATCCTCCACTTACCCGCCGACCTACTCTCCAATCCCTTGCAGCGATGGATGCATCCTTATCGACCTTGAAAAAAGAAAGCTAGGTTCGCGAGGCCACTCCCTTGATGATCCCAAAATTTATACAAAATTGGATTCCCAACTAAAAATGTAAACAAGATGTCCATTTAACAAAAGTGTTGGAGTTTTTTTAATCTTTATCTCCACTTGTATTGGTTTGGATCCTAAGTTGGAAAGTCTATCCGCATACTTTTTGCAGTGACACAGAACATGAAAAAATTGTACCTTTGAGATATTTTGATGAAGGCCATAACTCTCTTTTTCACTCTCCCAACCTCTTTAGCTTTTCCAGGCTAGAGGTTTCACATCTTTTGAATAACAATTTGAGAGTCTCTGAAAATTTGATAGATTCCAATGTTCAATTCTGCCATGATTTATATTCCTTGCATTAGTGCTGTTCATTTCGCCTGATTGTTCGTCCTCTTTCCAATCCTCAAGCATAGGGGTGAATATTTTTTCCTCCCGAGTCAAAGCTGACCCCTCCCACACCTATCTCCTTTGAAAAATAAAAAATAAAATAAAAATAAAAACATATTAAATCCCTTTATCCTACCATATAATCTATAAATTGAACTGTTAAGTTCTCTTTTCAATTGTTATATCTTATAAATAATTATTAGATAATTTTTTTCCCAATCATTGCGATAGTATTTCATATTGCATCATACGATCGATAAACCTTCAATTATCGATTTACCATATCATAAATCCATACACATAAAATTTGATGGTTAAAATACCCTTATTAGTCCCAACCTTCGGGATGACAAGGACTCTATGAACGAGCTTGTCATTATTTCAATTTGTTGACACACTAATCAAAGTAAGTTTCAAACCATTTATCCTAAGTTCTTCATTTGAGACTCTGAATAAATTTTTTTAGGAACGAATCAAAATGAATTGTACTTTATATCAGCCAATCACACACTCTGGCCTCTTGTTTGGCTTCATCTCGAGGTTGTTCTTAAAAAAACTTATGTTAAAAGTGTACATTGTTGGGTAGTGACTAGGTATTTTTTTATCAAGCATGAAATTACTCTAGCATTATTCCTCTAAGATTAAATGTACTCTCCCACTTCTTCTTAAATGTAAACTTACACTTTAGGAATGTTGTCTGCGAGTTGCTAGTTGGTGCACTACCTTGCAGATTCTATGTGGCAACTGTGTCCAACTACTGCCAGATTGAAAGGAAGCTGCCAATCATGAGTCATCTGCCTTGAAACACCACCTCCCACCACCTTAAACTTCCACCATGCTCCTCCCATCACCTTCAACTTCCCCAGCCCTTATCTATCACCAACAACATCAAAACCCATCCATCCCGCTAGTACCTAACAAATATCCATCCGATCTTTCATCCATTAAGATTTCCATTTGGTCGACAAGGAGTTGCAGGCTTCAAAAGTAGCTAAATGGGTTTCGACAATATGCCTTTGCAACAACAATATGCCTTTGCAACAACAATATGTCTCTACAACAAAATCTTCTTATCGTCCTCGACTTGAAAGGTTGGCTTCAAAAAACCCCATACCCCTCTAGTGATAGGAGAGTAAGGGATATTCCCAGAGCTTAAGAGCTTCAGGTGTAGGTCAAGAAAAAGCTCTAGTGGGCAGCCACTCCCTTCTCAGAGAACCGTACGTTGTACTTCCACATCATATGTCTCTGTCCTGAGATAGCTAGTCGTTCGTGGCCCTGCCATCCTACCAGCTTGACTTCCTTCACATCAACCAGGGATTTGGGTTTAAGATCCATAAGGGGAGGTAAGCACGCAATTGTATAAATGTTGGTGAGATCATGTTGATCAGAGAGAAATGTCCCTTCTCTATGCTCTAGATACATTTTAGATACTCCTTGGTGAAAAACAAGCAATGAGCACAATGTACCTTGCCAAATATCAATCTAATGAAACATAATTTTAGAATTCAATGATAGATGATTGAAGATCAACAACCTTAACTTTTACGCCCTAAACTACATACATAGTTACAAAAAAAAAACAACCTAATGTTATGATATGAATTTAGCCCAAAATATTTGACTTAGAAGTAATGCTAATTCATCACATAAAATGGCCACTGGTAGAACCGAATTTCACATAAAATGCACTTTCATTTTTCTGTTTTTATAAAGTTGCTTATTCCTAACCATATTTTTAAACTGCAATTCAATCATGGAAAACAACATTCCAACCAGAGATTGTTGGTGAGATCACTTCATCCCCAATCACCATGTTGGTTCCTAGAAGCACAGTTAGCATAATCCCAACGTGTTGCATCTGATGCTTTTCAAAGCATGACTTGATTGCACAACTTAACACAGTTTCTCAGGAACAATTAACTTTACATGTGGACTATCATTCCTATCACAACATATTCAATCCAATGCACTATTAGAGATTGATATGAAGAGTTAATGTACACTGCATCATTGCACCGATTGTGCATACCATACCTCAATAGCATTTTCCAAAGAGGAGGAAGATGGTAGAGGATCGTTACTAACAAGTACTGGACAATTTTTGACTGGAAATGACCGATCCAGAACAACTTCCAATTGATCAATGACGCTACAACTAATCACCATTGCTTAGATTGAAATCTCTATTGCCCTCTCACTCCAACAACCTTGACTGGGTTTAGGGCAGATTCACAGTCGTTGTTGAGGATGCTCAAAAGATGTCAATTCTCTTCATTTTGCAAAGAAAACACCAATTCTCTTCATTTTGCAAAACCTTCTTTGAAACATACAAGGAGATGTTCAACGATTCGACTTGTTGCTTCAGATTCTGGCGGGACCAAAATTCTCCGTGCTCACGCTTAACTTTTGTGCATGGCTTCAACGTGGTCGTGTTGCTTGGTGTAAGTTTCTTTTGTGTATGGATTCAACGTGGAGTTAATGCGATCACTTGGCACATGAATGACTCTTGTAGTACCTAAATATGTGTATCCAATATGATTTTACTTTTGAGTTTAAATGATTGTCTTATTGCCTCGAAAAGGCACATTCTACAACTTAGTAGGGGAGAGATGTGTAACTCCTTCCGTGCTCATTCTAGAGTTGACATGTGTCCTTTAATAAAATAAAAATAAAATATTATTGAAAATAACATGTCTGCTCAAATTAGATTTAAATTATTTAGAATTGCGTATATAAAGAACTACACAAATTAGAATAATTAGAACCATAAACATTGCATTACACACTTCCTCAACATTTCCACTCTAAAAAAAGGTTTGTATGTCCATAGATTTGACTCTAAAAAAAGGTTTACACTTGAAGAGACTTGATGATTGATCCCTCTCGACGCTTCATAGATCTTCTTTTACATGAATCTATGCTGATAATTAATGACATTGTTTCTTAATAAGTTCAAATCTATAAAAAGTACATAAAATTATGTAGCAACGAAATGATAACTTTCCAAAATTTTACTACTCTATCTATGCGGCGTTTTCTTTCGTAATTGGTATCCATCTTCCTACATTGCCATTTCATTCAAGCGGCAGTAATTTTCTTTTATTTTTTTAATTGTGAAGATTTGTCTTACTTGACCAGATTGACAGCTTGAGTACTAGTTTTTCGGTACGGAAAAGCATATGGCACTCGCGCTGCAACTTCACTATTTATCACAAAAAAATAATAAGGATTCACACTTACTTACTTGGTTGATCATATCCGAATTATTCAGGCATATGAATCACTTTATCGTGCCTCTAATAGAGAGTCAGGAGGATTCATAAAAAACTTATATCGCTAGCAAATCAGGCGTATTAAATTTATAAAGGTGAATATTGATAGAATAACAGTGGCCGAGCATTTATAATTTTCATCAATCTGATTGAACTAACTTGGGCGTAATGTGTCGTAGTATTCTTAACATATTTCAATATATGGTGGAGCTCTTAACTAACGATGATAGTTACGTTGGTACAAAGTCTATTTACCTTTGAGCTTTTGTAGTTCGATGCAATAATGGTTTTGTTTAAAGCACTCAATTTCCTTTAAAGCACCCATAGTATTTGATTATTGATATCCTAGACTCTCATCTCTTCATATGGCATTTGGAGTCCATAAATTACAACCCCAACAAAGAGATTTAATCGTTTCCTCAACCCTTCAAGTGGCCATAAATTCCGACTTGGTAAAAAACACCATTCTAAACAACCAATGAATATTATGGAATATAATTTTATTTATATAGAATAAATGCTATTAAAATTTTAAATGAATTGAGATCGTAATGAGCTAAAAAGGGACATTCAGAGGTAAAACCCTCAAATAAAAAAAATCAGTTTTAGTCCGTGTTCTTTCATCGTGAAAACAAGCACGCTAATAGGAACCCTGTCACACAATTAGAGCCAACACAACTTTAACATTACAAAATAAAAAAGAAGGTTACTTCCTTTTATCCTTGATATATAATCAAGAACATTTATAATATTTTGTTCTATGGTGCTCTCGACCAATAGCAATTTGTAAAAAATTACATGACGCAAAAGTTTAATCCGTGAAAACTAGGCAATTACAGTAGGAACAAAAATTCAAATGTTTAAAGGCTTTAACCATTCGATACTTCCACTAAATTCGTCAATCACACACTCTCAAGGATTCTTTGGAATTAGTCTTTTTGCGTCCTAGCCAATGATCCTCCCATTGATACCCTTCAATACAACTCATAAAAGATGATTTGATGGCCATAAAGAAAATCTATATTCTGCAAGGATATATTTGATGTGGATAAATAAAAACAAAGAGCTAATCAACCAATTGTCAATGATCCCTCTAGTTGTCTTAGGCAATTTTAGCTGACAATCGATTGTAAGAGATAGTCGAGGGGAATTGAGCAAAGACCAAGTATGGTTGAATAAAGATTCAGTCGACTGATATGACCCCTTAAAGCGTGTTCTAGTTGAAGACTAACAATATTGATCCAACCAACAATTGGCAGGTTGTCAATCTTTGACAGCTTTGACTACTCTGACTGCTTCGACAGGTCCGCCTCGACAGGTTCACTTCGACAGGTCTGCCTCGACAGGTCCGCCTCAACATACAACATACCAACATGCCTTGTCAATATCGACGATTGTCGAACATTGATAGAATGCTTCTAGTCGTCTGCGAAGGTTGAACTTCTGAACCGTTATAACTTCTTTCGTAACTGAACGTAACGGGTAGTCACCCAAGCATCTCAGCATCCTATATAAGCATGTACACTAATGTAATATAGAACATTCTGATTCCTCCATCTTTCATGGAGAAGAATTAATAAATTGGTTCAAATTCTTGCGTATTGTTTGTGTGCATACTTCTTGTCGACCTAGTGTATTTCCTGCTTTGCTAGCTCTTCTTATATGCTTCCGCCATAACAGTACTCGACTCATTCAGTCGACTATTGTCCCCAACGTGCACCTGGGCACGACCTGGATCATTGGTATCGGAGCAAGATCTTGTTTAGAGCTTAAGTTACATAAGCATTTCAATCGAAGTTATTTAACTTATTCCTGTTCAAACACACTCGCAAACTCAGAAACACAAGCAGGCACTTCTTTCAACTTTAGAAAGGATGGTCGAAGAAGTAAACAATAGACATGCAACTGACGAGACAAAACAACTCATAGAAAAAGCATTGGCTCGCTAGCGAACCGAAATGTTCGCCCAGTTCAGCGAGATTCTCATGAGAGTCACTTCAAACTTCGGGGAATCCTCGACGCGACCTCTCTTCGATAAAATCAGCCCCTTCAAAGTGCAAATGAATCTGGACATACCGAACCTTGAAGAAAATATTCACACAGAATCCGTCGATAATTGGGTTTAACAACTAGAATCTTACTACCCAGTGAATCAAATCTCTGAAGCGGAAAAGATCACCATTGCATTCTTACAAATGTCAACCTCTATACATTGCTAGTGGGAGAATCTATCGACAAAGATGGAAAAAGAAGGCGGCCCCATAGACACATGGGTAAAATTTGTCGAATATGTCTAAAAGGAATTCTACCCGCCCAAGTATCTTGAACAACAATATAAGAAGTGGCAACAACTAAGGCAATGGAAAGACCAGTTTGTACAGAGTTACACCGATGAGTTCTATCGACTCATGGCTAGACTTGGTGTCCAAGAAGAAGAGAAATTCCTTGTCCTGAAGTACGTCAGCGGTTTATCCCCGTATGTTCAGCGAGAGATGTAGTTTCTAACTATCAGTACGCTTGCAGATGCATTTCATTACGCCAACAAGCTTAAAGCTAAATAGAAAGGAAAATCACATTTTGCGAACAAGCCAACATGTCGAACATCCGACAAGAAGTTACCAACCGACTTCGACAAGTTCAAGAACCCTTCTGAGCCGACTCTGCCAAATACCGATCATCAAAAAAATAACTTTCAGAAAGACAAAGAGGGATCACAACAAACAAGCTCCTACTGGGAAATGGTGTGATTATCACAGTTCAACATGGCACGATACGTTAGAATGCAAAGCTCGAAAGACATTTTTGGAAAAATTATCGACATTCGACTTATTTGACAGAACCCTAGTAGAATCTGATCCAGATGCATCAATCCTCTTGGATTTGACCTCAACCACTCTGATAGCCTGCCTATTGTTGATGAGGAGGAACGAGAGCACTGATTCCATACATGGATACGGGTTCAGAAAAATCCATTACATCTGATTGTGGATAATGGTAGCTAGAAGAACTTTGTTTCTGAAGATCTTGTGAAGAAATCAGGTCTTGTCACCAACCCACATCCTCAGCCTTACAATATCGGTTGGATGAAGGATGGGCAGGAACTAAGGATCACACGCCAATGCTGATTCACCTACTTCATTAAGCCTTTTGAAGATGAAGTACTCTGTGACGTGGCACCTCTTTTCGTAGTCGATACCCTATTAATAAAACCTTACCTATGGGATCGACATGGTACATATCAGTCACGACCTTAGAAGGTGATTGTCAAAATCTGGAATCAATGGTATTGCATACCAGAGCGACAACCCACATCAATGGTTGCTATGATATCTTCCAAACAAACAAAGAAGCTTATCAGTCATGCTCAAAAGTTTGCATTAATCATGATAAAGCCTCAACATTCTAGGAAGAATGCAATGACAAGTCAACTCACCGACCACCATAGCTCTCGATAACAAGAACAGATCGACTACATTCTTGAAGAATACCAGAACATATTTCAGGGGCCAAACGAAGTACTTCTACATTGTTAGGTAAAACACTCCATTGAAATTGTTCCCGGTTCTTCATTACCTAACGCATTTGTTTACAAAAGATCCATTCTCGAAAATGAAGTGATTCGCAGTCAAATCTAGGATTTGATCGACAAGGGTCATATCCACCCCAGCTCCTCCCCTTGTGGAAGTCCAGTCATCTTAGTTCCAAATAAAGATGGGACTTGGCACATGTGCATCAACTATCAGGATCTCAACAAAATTTTGGTAAATAACCAATACCGTCTTCCACGGATTAATGAACTCATCGACATTATAAAAGGTGCTAAGTTCTTTACGAAACTTGACCTCAAGTCGGGATACCACCAGATCCCAATTGAGTCCACCGATATACGGAAACCAACTTTAAATACCAAGGAAGGATTGTTTGAATGGTTAATCATGCCTTTCAGCTTAACCAATGCACCTGCAACCTTCATGAGATATATGGATGACCTTCTATGACCTTTCATCGGTAAGTGTGTCATTGTCTATCTCGACGATATCTTGATTTTCACTTGATCATGGGAAGAACATGTCAAACATCTTCGACACTCTCCAACAACATCGACTATATCTAAACATGGACAAATGCTCATTTGCGATGACCATCATCAAATATTTGGGGTATGTAATTGACTATGCAGGCATTCATGTCGACCCAGGAAAAGTACAGATCCTCAAAGAGTGGCCCATTCCTCAAAACATTCATGAACTAAGAAGTTTTCTTTGTTTGGCGAATTTCTACCGACAATTCATACTTGGATTCAGTTACATCACATGGCCTTTGACTCAGTTGACGAAAGGAGATGGGAAAATTGTGTTCAAATGGACATCGAATCACACGGTTTTGAACAACTCAAAAACAAGATTTGTACTACACCGATACTTGTGTTACCTGATTTGCATCCGCCCTTTGAGATTGAGACAGATGCATCGAAATATGCGCTCCGTGCTGTGACCACTCAGTTAGGTCAGCCAGTCGCGTTTCATTCCGAGACTTTTTGCGACACTGTTAGAAGGTACTTGACGTATGAAAAATAACTGTACACCAGTGTGCAAGCTCTTAATAAATGGAGACACTACATAGGAAATGATCATCCTCACTAACCATAAACCTTTGCAGTTCGCTCCGTCCTAGTCAAAACTACATACAACTCGACAACTCAAGTGAATTAATTACCTGCAACAATTTCATTTGGTAATTAAGTATCGGAAAGGCAAAGCCAATGCTGCAGCCGATTGTCTCACTAGACCACCCATTACTCTACTGTCTACAATGATGAGTATGCAGGGTTATGACACCACTTCTTGGCCACAATTGTATTCAGTAGAATGCGATTTCTATGCAAATTATCAATAGCTTCAGACCGACACGCTGCCTACTTCCAACTAATTCCCGAAGGACAACTTGCTATACAAGCTTGGACAACTTTGTGTACCGACCGATGAGAACCGACAAAAGCTCATTTGGGACGTGGACTACAACAAGACTGCAGGACATTTTGGAGTCACAAAAACACTTTTTATCCTCCAAAAGTATTTCTATTGGCCTTGACTTAAATATGGCGTCAAAAAGTACATCCAATCGTGTGTGTTTTGTTCCATTACTAAACCACCGAATTGACGACAAGGACTGTACACACCCCTTCCAGTTCCTAATTGACCATGGGAATCTATTTCTATGTACTACTTGACGGGATATCCTACTACCAAACATCAACATGACATGATATTAGTAGTAGTTGACAGATTTTCCAAGATGGATATACTCATACCATGCAAGAAGCCTACGACAATACAACAGACTACTTATTTTTTCTTTAAACATGTGTGGAAACATTATGGCCTCTCGACGACCATTATTTCCGATAGAGATGCTAGATTTGTCAGCACCTTTTGGAAAACTCTCTGGAAACAGCTCAACATGAGACTTTCTTTGTCGACAGCTTTCCATCCGCAGATAGACGGACATATATAAGTTTTAAATCGCTTAGTTGTACAATTGCTTCGCATGTACAACCACAAGCATCGTCGAACATGGGATGACAACCTTTCATACATACATCACATCTATAATAATGCTCAACACAACTCTATGGGCAAGAGTCCATTTGAGATCTGTTAAGGATTTCAAGCCTCAACGCCTATCGACTCAATTAGTTCCTCGACATAGTCGAACGACACCGAGTTCGAAGGACGAGAAGTGAAGAAAGCATTGAAATTCAGAGATCAAATCTACAACATTCAGAAGCAAGCATAGGAGATGTTGCAACGAGATAATGCAAAAGCTAAGGCCCAACACGACAAACATCATATTCCTCATTCATTCCAAATTGGATATCAGGTCTGGTTACATGTAAGAAGGAGCACTTCATTGGTCCATACAGAAAGATGAAAGCTTTGCGTTATGGTACATACAGTATCCTTAAACAAATTGGATAAAACAATTTTTAGCTCGACATTCCTACATGCCTTGGCCTACATCCAATTTTCAATGTAGATCTACTTCGACCATACCATGCACCATTGTTGGAACATAACAACTTGCAGATAGCAGAACCCGAAGACATCCATCCAGATGTTCAGGAACCTCTTCTTTGTGACACTCTGGTGGGATGGTGCATACGCCATACAAGGACGAACTCCATTCCCTTGTTTCAAGTGGCTAAAGTTAGACAACTCCCTACACAAGTAAAACGGTACTCTGCTACTGAAGTAGCCGACAAGTTTCCTCACCTGAATGAATAGACAATGGAGACGATTGTTTCTTAAGGAAGGAGGAATGATCCAACCAGTAGTTGGTAGGTTGTCAAGCTTTGACAAAGTCTAGCACTTCGACAACTTCCAATACTCTGACTGCTTCAACAGGTTCACCTCGACATGTTCATTTTGACAGGTTCGCCTTGACAATTCCGCCTCGACATACATCATACCGACATGCCTTGTCAATATTGACGATTGTCGAACATCAACAGAATGCTTCCAATCGTCTGCGACGGTTGAAATTCTAAACCGTTATAACTTCTTTTGTAACTGAATGTAACGGGTAGTCACCCAAGCATCTCAACATCCTATATAAGCATGTAAACGAATGTAATATAGAACATTCTGATTCCTCCATCTTTCATGGAGAAGAAGTAATAAATTGGTTCGAATTATCGCATATTGTATGTGTGCATACTTCTTGTCGATCTAGTGTATTTCCTGCTTTTGCTGGCTCTTTTTATATGCTTCCGCCATAATAGTACTCGACTCATTCAGTCGATTGTTGTCCTCGGCGTGCACCTGGGCATGAACTGGATCATATATTCCTTGTCTTATTACAATAATAGTAAATTGACGGTGTTTTTGTTTGAAATATAGTTGTTCTGCCTACTATTTTCCTGCTGTAATTCTATATCTCACCTCTATAACATACATAGTGAACTTGTGAATTTAGTTTATGGGCTCCGTCAATTAGAGCTCTGCTCCCCTCACATTCATGTAGGCATTCAACGTTGATGCATTTTTGAGCTCCCATATTTATGACCACATCATTGGGATCTTGCTCTTGGTTATTGCTTCTTAAGATACTTTGAAGACATGAACTTAGAGCAGGGACTTGCTACTTAGCAACCCCACTTGTTTTGAAAGAGGCATGCATAAATTTGTTTCTTTACATATAGTTTCTATGTCAATTATATTGTTAAGTCCTTGTCTATCCAAACCATTGTTCATTATTTCATTGGTGAAGAATAGCGCTGAAGTTCCAAAGTCTCAAGCAAAGGTTTAGAGAAATACTGGTTTTGAGTTGTTGCACAAAACTTATTTTAATATAATTTATATTAATTAATTTTTTATAGGTTCAAAGTTGAAAAAAATTAATTTCATGTTTTATTATTAAAAATTAATTTTTGAAATAGATTAGAAGAGTTAAAGTTCCTTTCAAGTTGATAGTTGTTTCCATAAGGTTGTACGAGAATGTTTTTGTCAAGTTGAGGAACATCAAGGGCTGGTTAAAAAAAACATTGTAATATAAGAGTTAAGCAAGGTTGTTCCATGTACCCTATTCTTTTTGGCATAAACATAGACAAGATAGAGAATTGTTTGAAAGAAGTAAGTTGTGTCAACATGACTTTAGTTGGAATTGTCACCATCCTTCTTCTTTATGCTAATGGTATTGTTCTTATGGCAAGGTGTCCCTATGATCTCAACAAACAACTAAGAATTCTTAAGGATTTCTACTCTGGTATGGGTATGACTAGTAAAACCAGCAAAACAAAGGTTATGATAGTCAAATCCAAAAACATCACCTACAATAATTTTGTGTATGACAACTAAATTTTGGAGAAAACCACTTCATACAAATTTCTCGAGATCAATCTTCATCACAAGGTTAACTGGAACTATATCATTGAGAGAAGGATAATTGGATGGTGAAAAGATTATTTTAGTCTTCAAACCAATTATAAATTAATTGATCTTTGGCTATAGAGTAAAAATAAACTCCTCCTTAAGACTATTATCATCCTTTCCATCCTTGTTATCTTATACGATTGTGAATTTTGGGGCCTCAACATCTCTAGATAATCATGGAAATATATTGAGCAAATACATAAGTGTTTTATAACTCATAATCTTAAAATTTACGACAATACACCCTAGCTTAATCTCCTTATGAAAAATAATACCCCCCCCCATTAAGACCATGGTTGTGGCCAGTTACATAATGTACAACAACAAGATAAACATGGAAGACAAGAGGATTCCTAAGATTGCTTCAAACTCCAATCAAAACCACTTGTGGCTCAAGCGGGAGCAATAATATGCAAGTCTTGGATAAATATTTGGGAATTGAGGATTCAATGTTACTTTGTAGAACATCAATAAGATTAAAAATATTATTACATCTAAATTCAAGGAGAAATCATTGTGTGATAAATAATTAGAGGATAAAAGAAAACTAAATACTATAAGGAGTGATTAACCTTAATCTAGAAGATCAAAAGGATCTCTATGTTCTAACTAGTTTAAAGAAAAACATCAGCATTGCTAAATAAGAAAGAACCATCATGAGCTCCATAATGAAAGAGTTCAATGGATAGTCCTAAAACATCATGGGTCGAAGAATTAATCATATTTGTGATATTAAGAGGTTTGAATATTAAAAACACTTTCTCTTAGAATGTTGTGTATTCCCATGTTATATCTCAATTTCAAAACATATATTGCAATATTGACCTTCCTAACATTCCAAATTATCAAAACTATGATGATTTAGGAATGTTTATATTAACACTTTTTTGAAACAGAAATAAAATTTTAAAGCAAAACAAATAATTTCTTACCTTTTTTTCCACTTAAGATCCAATAGAATAAAGTTGGTCTCAAGGACATTAATAACCACCACCACCATCATCCTATTAGAGAAATAGAAACACCAAAAGATTAAAAAAAGGATAATAAAAGTTGAAGGGAATTGATAAAAATATAATAAAAATTTAAGGGGAAAAAGGTTGATGACAAAATTAAAATACATAATAAGATGAAAACATTAAAGCTTAAAAAAGAAGGAAACTAACAGAGAAG
>LPNX010830183.1:175356-229129 GCA_001517045.1 Pseudotsuga menziesii | reverse complement strand
GGGGGGGGGGGGGGGGGGGGGGGGGGGGGGGGGGGGGGGGGGGGGGGGGGGGGGGGGGGTGGCGTGGTGGTGTTAGAGTAGGATCAAGAAAGGACTAGTTTTGGGAATATTGTGAAAGGATGTTGACTGTGCACATGCAACAAAGGAACTGAAGAGCGCAAAATATGGAAGTAGTTAGGATTTTGGTCCATTAGGCATATTTTTGGGTTTGTTTGTGGGATCCCC
Organism: Pseudotsuga menziesii; assembly: GCA_001517045.1. Lineage (NCBI taxonomy): Eukaryota > Viridiplantae > Streptophyta > Pinopsida > Pinales > Pinaceae > Pseudotsuga > Pseudotsuga menziesii. The sequence goes on along the minus strand of LPNX010830183.1, from coordinate 228,904 downwards.
TCCCCACTAAAAAAATATAATTAGGAAGTATACATAGTGATAGAAGAGAGGTAGAATGTGGAGCTACAATATGTTGTGATGTTGTAATACTTCTTGGTTGTTTTGGGGTTTATAGTGCGTAGTGCATAGGAGATGTATGATTAGGGATGAATGATAATGTGATGAAGATGTTTTGGAGATCCTCTTTGTGTATTGTTGAATGTTTCTTCCTATGCGTGCATACTGAACGTGATGTTGTTGTGAATTTTGTTTCTATTTTATAATTGTTGTTCTGTTATATATCTGATGTTTTGTGCAGAACTGTAAGTGGTAGAATTTCCTCCTAACCCTTCTTTCCTGTATAAACTTGGTTCCTACAACCTCTCCTCGGATGCCTTAGGTGAGACTTCACATGTTTAATAGGTGATACCATAAGGGCCAGTATATAGGGGTTTTGTTGGTATTTATTGCTAGAAATTAGGTCAGCCCTCAGCATGCCAAGAAATGGTTCCGTTGGCGGGACCCGGAAGTGATATTGAAGGGAATGTGGAGGCCAAGTAGAGAAGAGATAGATCAATGGCTAGAAAATAAATAACGTGAGTTTGCACGAGAACAGAACCCTAATCCAAGACTAAGTGAAGATGTATGGTTAGAAAGGTATGCATTTTTAGAGGTCCATTCCATATTTTTCTATGAGTTACCTACAATACTAGTATATTTTTTGATCAGATTACTCGATACAAATCCAAGATATAACCCCGTGATTCCAAAAAAGTGGACCCCTAAAGAGATCCAGCAGTTGAAAAATGTAACCCTGTCTCATGCACATTTTATTTCTTGATAGATAGTATATTAGAAGGGTACATTATTGAGTTTGCTATCATTGGAACAAGATCCTATTGTGATGCAGAGAGAAAGTTATTGAAAGGACCATAAAGAAGATATATTGGTTGAATAACTACATGGATTAAGATGCTATTATGCGACAAAGCTTGTATGACGATGGAATCTCAATACTTAAATTTTTGCACACACCAAGGATTTGGGGCTTGACCAAAGAAGGATTTGAGAGCATGGAAGGAAAGATGAAAGTGGAACGAATGAGATGGGAATGCCTAAAGGGGAGGGTACGACAGACATAGAGGTTGGATTTATGCATAGTGGAAAAATATTTAGGGGTGATAGGAATAGGATTGTGACTAAAAGAGAGGAGTAGTATAGTGAGTTTGAAGAAAGTGATTATTGTGCATAATACTAGACCGAAGGGAAATCATACATAGAAGGAATGGATCATCAACTTAATCATAAGTAGGAAGGGATCCCTATTAAAAGTCAGATATGTATTGAGACAATGTCCCCGAGTATGTCTCCATCATCTGAGGTAAAACCTAAATCAATATCTAAAGTATTGATAGTTAGTACAAATAGAAGTGGTAGTAATATCCATAAGGCAAAAGGTAGTGGAAGTGGTCAGACAATTTCTGCATAGCCGATCATAGCATCAATAAAGATGGTAGATCCAACACTAAGGATGCCTATGTTCAATAATAATAAAAACAAAGATATAGAGAAACATTTGTTTATTTGTAATACTATATGGGAAGTGAAGCAGGTCCAAGATGCAGATGAAAAGATAACGTAGTTGGGTGCTACAATATGAGATCGTGCATTACATTGGTATATGAAGTATCAAAATTCTATACCACAGGGACACGCTAGATCCCTCACGCATATATGTTATACATTAAAAACATAACTTCAGAAGCTTATGTCTAAATCATAGTGCATTAAAGATCCGAAGGAAATTAAATAGATTCCAAATGAAACTGTATGGAGTTTCGATTAAATATTCAAGAGGTTGTCAGATTAGAGTTTGGGACCATCCAAGAAATATTTGTCTGAAGATGTAGATATGTCATATTACACCTCAAAATATATTATGTAACTTTTGTAAATTTGTAGGACATGATGAAAAAGATTGTTGTGTGATGGATATGATGAGGGAACGAACTTTAGAATTATAAAGAGTTCAAGTGGATCCTTGAGCAACAAAAGGAAGGGGTCCTATAACGTAGAAGAGGATAATTTGGAGGCTTTGGTCAAGGAAGGGGTCCTATAACATGTTATAATTGTGTCTAGGAGGGTATTTATGCATGATAATGTATGAATCCTTGTTCTACCTATTCGTATTGTCATGCACTAGATCATGTGATAAAGGACTGTCAACAATTGATAACTAAATTGCAAGAAAAGAGGATTCAAAATCAGAATAAGAACCAGAACCAGAACCAGAACAAAAAACATACAGATGATAGTTGCAGAACCTCAAGAGGAACAAAAGAATATAGCAATGGTTACACATGGAGGCTTAAAAACTCAATTTGATGTGGAAAATGCGGAGAATCAAAACATGTCTTGGGCTAGAAATGTAGAAACATCTAGAGCAAAGTTTGATCCTAAGATAGAAATGGCAACTTATGCTTATACGCGAGATGAACTATGCCAAATGGAGCAGGGTGAATCCTCTATTTCAATGCCAGAAATCCAGGATGGTCGTGTTGTCTATTGTATGCGTCCTATACATGAACATACCATTATAGGAGAGTCAATTAAAAATGTAAGTACTTTGGAAAGTTTCTTGAAAAAGTTGTTTGGTTCTAGTTAAAGATGGATCAACTATGAACACTTTGCACAATTTAATAGATCAATGTGTAAAATAAAGGGAATGGTATAAATCAATAAATACTATTTGACATAAAAGAAGAACCAATAAAGAATTTAGATTAAGTGCACAAATAGGAGAATATGACATGGATTATGCCATTTTAGATTTAGGATCAGATGTGAATGTCTTACCAAAGCAACCCTAGGAAGATATGGGTAAACTTGATATGGTTTGGTCTCCAGTATAATTTCACTTGTCCAATAATCTCAAAATATATCCTTTGAAATACTCGAGGGAATAACATTTGATATCGATGCTGTGCGTAGTGTAGCAGATTTTGAGATCATTGAAGTAAAAGATAACAACATATTGTATCCAACATTACCAGGGTTGGATTGAGATTTTGATAACCAAGCAATTATAATTTTGAAAAGAATACAGATGGTACTTGAGTTTGGAGATTTCACAGTAATGCCCCATTGGATCCAAATGAATCTAGACATTATGTTTGTTGATGATTGAGCAAAATCAGGGTTGCTTGAACTTTAAAACCTTTATCAAATAATTTCAACACTTTATAAAACTTTAAATCAACCACATAAGAAACTTTATATCAACCACATAAACAAATTTATATCAACCATCTACGAATATTTAAATCATCTGTATATGAATCTTTATATCAACCACATATGGATATTTATATCATCCACATATGAATCACATAAATAAATCAGCCACATAAATCATCTCCATAAATAAGCCATATAAATCAATCAACCATGATAGACAAGATATACCCTGGGAAAACCCTCCAAACACAGAGGATGAAAAACTCAACAATCATTTGAGTATGATAGATATATTTAGAGAGAATGGTTTACAACACATAAGCAGATTCCCTGATAAGAGATATCACTGCAACAATAGAGAAGAGAGATCGATTGTAACCCTGCAAAAACAACTGTATGTAACTATGTATTGGACTTGCCATATGCCTATCATATTAATAACAATCCAAAACACCTAGCATGCAGAAGGGGACAGATTTGAGGCTTAGTAAACACACTAATATCATACATGGCACATTCAGTAGGAGTAGCATACACTACAACTCCTTTTATGCAGTCATTAGCTCCCTCCTAAGCTCCAGTGTCAAACTGACAATTCTTACTCTTACATGCACAATATATGTGCCCTCCTTCTTTACTTAGCTTTAAGTAGATGCTAACTAACTTGAACTGAATGTGATCTTCTTGAATTGGATGTGAACTGATTAAATTGAATGCGAACTGAATGAAATGAATGTGAACTGACTAAATTGAAATTGATTTGAATGAACTATTTGTGAACTGACTGGAATGAACTTAATCTTCAACTGAATGTTAGGAGACTAACTGAAAATATTTGGTACTTCACAATCAGTGTCACCCATGCACAAACACTTTGCATGAATGAAAGATATGTTCCTTCTTTAACTGACACATTCTTTATTTACAACTTAGGCTTAATTATGGCCTTCATAATTTGAGTTCACTTAAAGCATACATGTAAATTTCAAATTCATTCTCTTTCTCTATGCTATATGTCATTATCATTAATTAAATACTGCATGGTCCATATGTGTATTAATTAATTAACCATTTGTTGAGGCCTAGAAAATCGCAAGTAACAACAGTTAGGGATTCTCCCCAGTAAACGTTCCCAACTAGCCCGCTACTGTTTGGTATGGGGAATCCGTCCGGTTTACGGTCTGGCTACCGTAGGTCAAGTAACAAAATAAAAGGTTTTACTAGTTACGGCCCGGTCCACTGTGTATATTTTTAGTTTTTTGAATTTAAGTATGGTGTGCAAGTGCCTATCTAAAAATGCAGGTTGATAGAGATAACGAGGAGCGTCACAATGTGATGCACAGGTTCTTACCTTTCGTCTTAATTCTCTTGCATCTAAATCACACACAACAAGAAACTAAAACTAACTAACTAACCTATCCCTAGGGAGCAAAAGTATCGGTTATTAATGAGTAATGTGTTTCTGCGCATGCATTAAGAAAAATTATAGATAGCTGTTACTTATTTCAGAACACATGAACATTAATATATATATGAACAACAAGATAGCTTATTGTTTATGAAAACCTTCATTACTCACAGTGGGAATTTCACAGAATAAACTAGAGTGCATTCATAACATTGACATAGATTCAATGAGTTAGAATGATCTCGCAGTTAATGGACATAAGCTGAAAATGAAATAGTTCACATTCGACTGATCCATAGCACAACATTTGAAACATTCCACCAAGCTTTCTCTAGCAGGAAACTTGCAATTCTTTATTGCAAAAGGAAATAGTTCTTCTTACAACATACTTCTCACAAATCTGTCTGGGAAAAAGTCCATTCTTTATCTAAGCTCTCCTATATTTATACAAAAAGCAAAACCTTTGGGCTACCCCTTGGTGACCTTTAGGCTCCCCCAACCGTTCAATCCCAAATTTTTGTCTTTTAGTGAGTGCTCATAATTTATACAATACGTTACATTAAATTAAAATTTAATAGCACTTTTATAAAGAGGGACCAGCTTGGTCGCTGATGAAATTTTCCGAAGCCCGGGCCTCTGCCGCTATTGATTCTGCTCAATAATCCGTTGGTCGTTTTTAGATCCTGTTGATCTTAGACCCTCACTTTCTTCTTCTCTTTTCTTCGTCTTTGCTTCTTCCTTTTTCTTTCTCCTGTTCCATTCTTCAGCTTTGTCTTTTAGATATGTCTTCTTTGCATCAGCAATCACCCTGTCCTAAACATAACAAAAAACTGTATCAGTCTATTTACCTCCTCCATATGCATTATGTAAAATAAAGTATACACAGTATTAATGCATGAAAGGAAAGCATGATAAGGAAAAGAAAATCCTCTAAGTCCGTCTGTAGTTAAAAACACAACCCTAATAGAAAAACTCTTCTTTAATCCGGACTGCATTCAAGATCATCTAACTTTTCAATAAAACATGAACCACACTATCAATAAGACCAAACATTAAATGTGAGACCCTATACTGTGTTCTCATCGCGAAATCCCCAAATCGATCAAAAATAAAAAAAACCCCCACCGTTCCATGCAACTAGGGTAAGCACCTATGAAAATTAAAAACTCCCCCTGGACGACCATAAACAACCCCAAAAAAGTCGGTGTAGACAGCGTAACGCTTGTCTGCACCAACTACCTAAACTTTCAGATTGGGATAACGCAACCATAACGGCTCAAAACACAAGCTCAGAAAAATGAATGTGGATAGTTAGCTGTAATAGCCGAATCCTAGACCTTTAAATGTTATGCAAGCATTACGATGAAAACAATCAACCTTAAGAGGGAAAAACCACGCAAAATCTAGGCAAGAAAACCTAACCCAGGAAAACCTAAAGTCTCAAAATGACCAATAAAACCAAACAGTAGAAAACGTGATTGACCTACCTGGCAAAACGATGCACAGTTGGCGGGATGATCCGAAACTTCCATGACAACACTTCAAACGAACGAAATCCCAACAACTGAGCACATTGGTACAGATCGACTCAACAAGGACAGAGCAGACACAATTTTTCACAAGGATAAAAACAATAAAATAAGACCCCGTCTCAATATATAAACCTTGGTAAAAGAATCGACAGGAAAAACCCTATCGGTGGGCGGAACCACTGACGCATCGGCATGATAGTTCACTAGAAATCCGCAATGATGGGTAGCAAATAGGCTATGGGTTCCATGACCAACTGAAATCTTCAGCGATCGGAGGCTTTAAGGACTACGAATCGACGACCTTAAAACTAAGCATCTCCGCAATGTTGACGTTTCAAAGATGAAAACTTTCACAATGTCGGTGATATAGAGCACTAAACGGCGCCATAGTCACGTATCAGATATTGGAGCCACTAACCAATAATGCGTTGGCAGATGAACAAACTACACATCAGAGAGATAGTGTGATCAACCGCCGCAACGGTAGATAACAAAATGACTGCGGACCCCGCGGTTCACAAAAAGCATCAGCGATCGAAGGCTCTAAGGACTATGGATCGACAAATCAAAGATCAACGATGCCGCTGTGTCAACAACGCAAAGGACTAGCCCTCTGATCAATTGTCAAACACCGTTTTGATAGCGAAAAGAAAACAAAATCGTTGAAAAGCAAAAGGTTTAGGCAATAAAACCACGGAATCGGCAAGGATAAGAGTTATCTGTCGACACGTTCGCTATCTACCCTCCGAAACGGTGGTGACGTAGAAGACTAATGCTCCGACTATGATAAAACAAAAATCGTTGACAGTCAAAAATAAAAGTTTTGAAAAATTAAAAAAAGGAGATAAAAGCGCATCGACGAAAATCAGTACTGTCCATGGGGACGTTCATTGTTTACCTTCCGAAACGACGACTGCATAGAGAACTAATGCTCCGATTCATTGTTCAACTAACTTTCAACAACAATAAAGGAAATCATCTACAAATCAAAACTTTAAGTTCCACAGTCAAAAGCATTAGCTAGACAAAATGAAGTTTTAGATCATTTAACTTCCGAAATGAAGGAAAATAGTTGACCTCAATTCAACCTCAAAAAATCCAAATTTGTAGCAGAGGAAAAACAGAGTTCAGGAATCCAAACAATCCTAGGCAATATAAAATTAAAAGGAGGGTCCAAAATTTTAAAAGTTTGGGAAAAAATTTGCAGCTGCAACAATTGGCGACTACCTGGTGAACACAGATCTTTGGATAACTTCTTCTTTGAGAAACAGACTGCTTTGACAATAAATACCAACATGTTGAATTTTTCTAGATGTCTGGATTTCCCAAATGACAGATGTATGTACTTTAATCATTGATGATAGTCCAAGTTAGGGATAATGGGAACCACGATTTAAAAGTCTAGATAACTCTTTTGATGCCAGGAATATGAATTTCATTTTTGACCTCTGTCTTCAGGTAGCTCCTAGCTTGGACACCACATGATTGTAACATATGGTAAATAGAAATATTTGTTTGTTCCTCATTCCCTTGCCATTTTTCACTTATGTGCTTTTGGACCTTTTGTCCTTTTTGAGTCCTCCTGCATGCCTTCTTTCTGATTTTTTTTATTCAGGCTCCTCTATCCATAGTGTCCTTTTGTGTGAGAGATGTATTTAATTTTCAGCTCACGGACGGAGAAGAACTTTGGCAATCTTGTACTCATATGGTTTAGTACTTTGTTTTGATACATATTGCTTTCTTAGGAGATTTTGACTCTTATTTGCCTTTTGGATTTCAATTCTTGGCATGGGATATTTTAAATATAATATACTGTTTACCATGCTTCCTCTCCATGGGTCTTTACTGTCACCCCCTAAGACATTTTAAATGTGGGATGGATGGAGCCTCGAAATAGTATTCCAGACCTTTTGATCCTGAGTTATTTTACAAGGATTAAGTAGGACTTCAATGTGTTCATAGCCATTTAGGAAAATTGCTGAACTAGACGAAGTTCTTTCAAATAAATCAATAGTGCACAGTCTTATAATCAAGGATTTTAGTTAATCCAGAATTCTGATGAACTCCATGCAACCAAAAGTTTGCTTCTTTATTAAAATCAATCAAACCCTAACTAAAAAAAAACAAAATAAAATAAATCCAAAACAACACAAAGTAATCAGTTTATTTATGTACAAGATAATCAAGAAATAAAAATCAAGAAGAATAAAGTTTGAGAACTAAATCACTAACTGGTCAGTTCTCCGCCCACCCCTGTAAATATGGCAACTTGTAAGTTGAGGGGCTAGGCTTGATTGCAAATTGAAAAAGGCCTACCCATTATCTAATTCTATTGATATTGAATTAAAAACTACATCTGAAACTAAATATACTATTTTACAGTCAATCTCATCAGCCCGTGAAAATTGAAGGAGATCGGGCTGGGTGTCTGGTGTACTGCTGGCTTCTTCATCTTGGTAATTTCCCGGTTCTAGTTCAATAAAGTAATTTCCCAATACAGAATTCACTGGTTCATTTTTTTCCTCCAATTGAGTAACATTGTGCTTCATTTGAGGCTCTCTTAATACTTTTATCTGATTGGGACTTCCCTTATGAGGCAACCACAGATGTGACCAATCTGACGCAAAATATCCATCTAGCCTTGCTGACCAATATCAACTCAAAACAAGTCCATAAGCATTAGGTATGTCTGCTACTACAATATCGATGTACTGACATACCTTTTCATTTGCAGATAAGCGAATCAGAACATCTTCCATTTCCTCGATTACTTTCACAACTGTCCCGTGTAATTGAATAACATGCTAGGTAGATGGTTTAGGTTGTCCATTTATCCTTTTGCAGACTGAAAGTGGAATAACATTGAATGATGCCCCTAAGTCTACTAAACAGTTGTGCACATTATGGTTGAAAATCTCAAAAGTTAGGAGAAATGGTGGCGTTTTATACTTAGACTTACCTCCCAGACTTGCTTCACCAATTTCTTCTTCTTCAGGTTGGTTGTCAGTGGGAATCTCTTCCTTTGGTACTTCAAGTGATTTTAACAATTTTTATTTCTGCTGAGGCACATTACACATTTCAAACAGTGAGATATTTTCCTTAGCTTTTTTAATATCTTCCACAATATCATACCCCATCTCATGTTCTTTGAGATTCTTTTTTATGTTATCAATCTTCTCTTCAACAGGCCTAACATACATGTTAATTTTCTTCGGATCTTGACTTGTAATGGTAAATTCAGGTATTTTATCAGCTGTGGTGTTCTTCTGTACTTTTTTCATATTTTCTTAAAGTATCTTAATTTTCGGAAGTATTGACTTGTCTTCTTTTACCAAACCCCGACTTCTTGTTGTCACATTGGTTTCTGATATCTCCTCTCATTTCAGAGAACATTCTTCCAACGTATCAAACATTGAGACACAATCCCATAAAACTAAAGCATCTTCCTCTTATTTTTCTGTGGATTGATTATTTTTTTCTTCCTCCTCATCAGTTTCTATTAGTTTGAAGTCCAATAACTGATTCATTACCAATGTCATAGAATTTATCCATTGGGGGAAATTCTTTTCAGAATGAGGTTGCTGATGAAAGGTGAAAAAATTATCCATACCTACCTCAGTTAAATTCATTGATGCAGGACTATGTGGAGGAGGTTTAGGTTGATTGTTTTCCTCCCTCCTTTTATCGTAAGGCTTATAAGATTTCTAAGATTCCTTTTCTTTTTCCAAATCTATTACTTTGTTGGATAGTTTCTGCATCATCTTCACCATCCCTTCAAAATCCTATGACCACTTATCAAGAGTTTTTTCTTTCGACTGCAAAGGATAATATTCTATGCTCTCCTTCTCAGCCTCTACCCTCTCAGCTTCTTCATAAGTTTCTGATAATGTATGTTTGACTGACATCTTGGAAAACATGGCCAAGTCAGGCCCTAGAGCTGAAGTATAGTATTCAATCAGAACTTTATCAGATGGTTTATTAGCTGCAGAATTTTGTTTTAGATAAGCAACAAATCTTTGAGTGAAATTATTCCCTTTTTCCTTTCTTTCTTTCTTTAAAGCGCATAACCCTTTCATTAAAGCTACATGAGTTTTCTGGACTGCATATTTACTTCTAAATATTCTCTCAAATGTGTCCCAGTCTGTGATTGAATTTGCAAGAAGAGCAAAATACCATGAGGTTGCTGCTCCTTTTAGGGTATGTGGAAACAATCTGCAGACTACGTCTTCATGTTCTCCAACCTATAGTCCTTCTATATCCAAGTAAAAACTTTGCAAATGATCATCTACCAGAATTTTTTCACTTGGGTCAAACTTAGGCAACATTTTCTCAAAAGCTTGAGGCAAATCATGTAAGGGAGGTGTCGGGTTTAATGATGACCTAGCCCTCCAAGCAGGTGGTGGATTTGGTTGGTTTGGTGGTTGATTTGCATTTACATTAGCCATTATTTTGAGTGGAGAATGAGGTGGTGAGTGAACAGGGGTACAAATAGGTGAACAGTAAGGTGTATTTGGGCCCAACTAATTCAAAGGTTGATTAACTTCCAGTAGGGCTGCTTCTACCAGTTCTTTAAGGTCCTCTACCAACACTGAATATTCTAACTAAGGGCGATATTTCTTCCAATATTCTCTTCTGGGTAAGACAATAATAATTGGTAATCCTCCGATCTTCTTCACATATTCCCTAGTAAATCTTCTCAGATCATCAACTACCTCATTATCTACTGAATATAGATGCTCTTTACCCTTCTTTTCAGAAGTTGGATTGTGAAAGAAACTTCTTTCAGAACTATCTCCGGTGGAATAATTTTGAGGAAATGAGTTTCTTTGGCCAACCATGCACTAGTGGCCCTCCTTCTAGTGCCAAAAACTGTCGAGGCCTGGAAAATCGCAGGTAACAACAGTTAGGGATTCTCCCTAGTAAATGTTCCCAACTAGCTTGCTACTGTTTGGTATGGGGAATCTGTCTGGGTTACGGTTTGGATACTGTAGGTCAAGTAAAAAAATAAAAGGTTTTACTGGTTACAACCCTATCCACCGTGTATATTTTTAGTTTTTTGAATTTAAGTATGATGTGCAAGTGCCTATCTCAAAAAGCAGATTGATAGGGATAACGAGGAGTGTCACAATGTGATGCGCATGTTCTTACCTCTCGTCTTAACTCTCTCGCATATAAATCACACACAAAAAGAAACTAAAACTAACTAACTAACCTATCCCTAGGGAGAAAAAGTATCAGTTATTAATGAGTAATGTGTTTCTGCGCATGCATTAAGAAAAATTACAGATAGCTGTTACTTATTTCAGAACACATGAACATTAATAGATATATGAACAACAAGATAGCTTATTGTTTATGAAAACCTTCATTACTCACAATGGAAATTTCACAAAATAAACTAGAGTGCATTCATAACAGGAACATAGATTCAATGAGTTAGAACGATCTCATAGTTAATGGACATAAGCTGAAAAAGAAATAGTTCACATTCAACTGATCCATAGCACAACATTTGAAACATTCCACCAAGATTTCTCTAGCAGGAAACTTGTAATTCTTTATTGCAAAAGGAAATAGTTCTTCTTACAACATACTTCTCACAAATATTTCTAGGAAAAATTCCATTCTTTATCTAAGCTCTCCTATATTTATACAAAAAGCAAAACCTTTGGGTTGCCCTTTGGTGACCTTTGGGCTCCCCCAACCGTTCAATCCCAAAATTTTGTCTTTTAGTGAGTGCTCATAATTTATACAATACGCTACATTAAATTAAAATTTAATAACACTTTTATAAAGAGGGACCAGCTTGGTCGCTGATGAACTTTTCCCAAGCCCAGGCCTCTGCCGCTATCGATTCTGCTCAATAATCCGTTGGTATTTTTGAGATCCTGTTGATCTTAGACCCTCACTTTCTTCATCTCTACTTCTTCCTTTTTCTTTCTCTTATTCCATTCTTCAGCCAACTCTCTTTAGCTTTGTCTTTTAGATATGTCTTCTTTGCAGCACCAATCACCTTGTCCTAAACATAACCAAAAACTGTACCAGTCTATTTACCTCCTCCATATGCATTCTGTAAAATAAAGTATACATAGTATTAATGCATGAAAGGAAAGAATGATAAGGAAAAGAAAATCCTGCAAGCTGGGTCTGAAAATGAGTCTAAGTCCGTCTGTAGTTAAAAACATAACCGTAATAGAAAAAAACATCATTAATCCAGACTGCATTCAAGATCATCTAACTTTTCAATAAAACATGAACCACACTAGCAATAAGACCAATCATCAAATGTGAGACCTTGTATTGTGTTCTCATTGCGAAATCCCCAAATCGATAAAAAATAAAAAAACCCCCGCCGTTCCACGAAACTAGGGTAAGTGCCTATGAAAACTAAAATATCCCCCTGGACAGACATAAACAACCCCAAAAAAGTCGGTGTAGACAATGTAACGCTTGTCTGCACCAACTACCTAAACTTTTAGATTGGGATAATGCAACCATAATGACTCAAAATGCAAGCTCAGATAAACGAATGTAGATAGTTAGCTGTAACAGTCGAATCCTAGACCTTTAAATGTTATGCAAGCATTACGATGAAAACAATCAGCCTTAAGCGAGCAAACTGACGCAAAATCTAGGTGGGAAAACCTAACCCGGGGAAAACCTAAAGTCTCAAAATGACCAATAAAATCAAATATCAGAAAACGTGATTGGCCTACCTGGCAAAACGCTGCACAGTCGATGGGATGATCCAAAGCTTCCACGGCAACACTTCAAATGAACGAAATCCCGATAGCTGAGCACGTTGGTACAGATCGACTCGACAAGGACAGAGCAGACACAAGTTTTCACAAGGATAAAAACAATAAAATAAGATCCCGTCTCAATATATAAACCTTGGTAAAAGAATCGGCGGGAAAAAACCTATTGACGGGCGGAACCACTAATGCATCGGCAGGATAGTTTACTAGAAATCCGCAACGGTGGGTAGCAAATAGACTATGGGTTCCGCGACCAACTAAAATCTTCTGCGATCAGAGGCTCTAAGGACTATGGATCGACGACCTTAAAACTAAGCATCTTCGCAATGTCAGTGTTTCAAAGATGAAAATTTTTGCAATGTCGACGATATAGAGTACTAAACGCCACCGTAGTCACGTATCAAATATCAGATCCACTAACCAATAATGCGTCGGCAGATGAAAAAACTAAGCATAGGAGAGATAGTGTGATCGACCGTCGCAACGATAGATAACAAATTGACTGCGGACCCCGCTGTTCACAAAAATCATCGATGATCAAAGGCTCTAAGGACTATAGATTGGTGGCTCAAAGCTCAACGCTGCCGCTGTGTTGGCAACACAAAGGACTAGCCCTCTGATCAATTGTCAAACACCGTTCCGATAGCGAAAACATAAAAAAATCATTGAAAAGCAAAAGGTTGAGGCAATAAAACGACGGAATTGGCAAGGATAAGAGCTATCCGTCGACACATTCGCTATTTGCCCTTCGACCGTGATAAAACAAAAATCGTTGATAGTCAAAAATAAAAGTTTTGAAAAATAAAACAAAGGAGATAAAAGCGCATAGGAGAAAATCATGACTGTCCATTGGGACGTTCATTGTTTACCTTCCGAAACGGCGGCTGCATAGAGAACTAATGCCCCGATTCATTGTTCAACTGACTTCCGACAACAATAGAGGAAATCATCTACAAATCAAAACTTTAAGTTCCACATTCAAAAGCATTAGCTAGACAAAAGGAAGTTTTAGATCATTCAACTTCCAAAATGAAGGAAAACAGTTGACCTCAATTCAACCTCAAAAAATCCAAATTTGTAGCAGAGAAAAAACAGAGTTCAGGAATCCAGACAATCCCATGCAAGATAAAATCAAAATGAGGGTCCAAAATTTTAAAAATCTGGGAAAATTTTTGCAGCTGCAACACCATCTTATCATATCATATGTATTACCCCTGGTCATATAGTCATATGCTAAAGTACTATAGGGGTAGATAATACCTAAAGGAGACTTATAACACCTAGTGACCATGACTAGCAATAGATCACATAGTATATCCTCATGACTTGACACAACACAAGTCTCCAGTCTTGATACAACAAAAGACCATCTCTAGTTAAGGAGATCCATCTCATAGGGTACCGTTTATGAGAATATCTTGAATTGACACAACACAAGTCTGTAGTCTTGATACAACAAAATTCAAGTATTGATACAACACAAGACTCCAATATCGACACAACACAAGTCCCTAACTTGATACCACACAAGTATTTATCTTGATACAACACAAGTCCCTAACTTGATACAACACAAGTACATGACTTGATACCACATAAGTATGGAGAATGACTCCTAATGCTGTACATTTAACACTCCCTCTGGGCGAGGGAGACATTCTCTACTTTACCAAGAATTTACTGCCATACCAAGCTTATCTAGAAAGTATCTCAACTTTGTCACTGACAACGCTTTCCACAAAATTCCAATCTGCTCATCAGTAGCTATGTCTTGAAATATTTTCTTTACAGGACCATGACTTCAATGAAGTAGAACTTCATCTTAATGTGTTCCATCATAACACATATAGGGTTTTTCAGAAAGATTTACTATTAACACCTAATAATTGTAGGCTTAAGTCTTTCACCCTAGTAGGTAGCATCCCAAGCTACACTACTTCTCAGCAGGTAATACCAACTGCAATATACATAGCTTATCTTAGGATAAAACTATAGCTGGATAGCACAATAGGTTTACCATGTATCGAATACAATAAAAAGCCTATTCTAATGTACCTCAAAAGGTACTCAAACATATGCTTATCCACAAACATCAAAATACAATAGGTCTGCTAGGTACTTTAAGAGACCAATCAATTAATTACACATAGTAACACCATTTGGATCCGATCCAGTATATAGTTTCTCTAAAATGGAAACCATGGATTTTTAAAATCCATCATATACAACTTTATACATCAAATGTGTAATATCATGCAAAAAGAAAGTCTTATCTTTTCTTTCAAGCTTCAACATTTGTTGACTTCAATAATTTTCTTATATCAATATAATTTCTCTACATCTTAACATTCAGAGTGATTTTATTCAAGGTTTGATCACTTTCGCAGTGGTTCTTCTCTTTATCCTGTAGCACCTCAACTACCTCTGCGAGAGGTTTAACTATTCTCTGACAATACATACTACAAATCTTCTTGAGTATCAATAGTCTATGAGACTTTGACCATGTCTCTTCTCATGTGGATTCTCTCCACAAGGTATCACAACCCCTGGCTTCCTGATTCATGTACCATGACTAACTAGTGGGGAATTTATCTACTACTGCTTGTGAAGACACATCAATACTCCCTCTTCAACTAGAGGATTCTTTTATACTATACCAAGATTGTTCTACACAAAGGCTTAGTAAATATGCTGGCAATTATGCTCATCCATGGATATGTACAACAGCCACACAAATCCTTTCTGCACCATGTCTCGGATATAACTAACTAGGAACTTTGTAAAGTTTTACAATTTTACAATATGCTCTATCTAAGTAACATCTTCGATGTGATATTTCTCAATCACTATACCAGTCAGACTCCATATATATGTGAAACTTACTTTCATTGACTGTGAGATGTATGAATCCACATACTCTTTTACTAAGTAGGTAGCACAACACATGCTTTGTTGTACATGTCTATGTATTGACTGTAAATAATATAATTGATCATAGGACCTGTATAGATATATCTAAAATCTATGAGATCCTACAAACCTTAACAAGAATCAGATTTATCTTTATGTGTGTGGTCATGGATTTACAATCCGTTGTTATTTAATATTTTTAAGAACTATACTGAACATTTGTCCTCAATAGAATACAAATATTTATCTAAAGACTGTTACAACTCTAAACTTTAAGAACCATCCAAGATTCTTAAATATAGATTCCTTCTGAATATGAGTACCATACATGGCTTCTACATAGCAGGAGGTTAATTTAACCAGTTCCATGGTTTTTATAGGAGATAGCATATCTAGCTTCTCCCTATCAACATCTAGGATGTGAGAATAATAAGTTTGAGTCCTCCATCATAGAGATTCATACTCCTTTATATTTAACACATATGTGAATATAATTAAGATAAATTAATTACCTTCAGGAGTCTTTACATTTCTCTGAATAGAATTAGGGAATTTATTCTATCTTCTTCCAAATAAACATAGGAACCTCTCGATCTGCTCTTTTTCAAGATCAACCATATGAATGAATCAATGCCATTCTCTTCTTGTAGGAGGGCATATATTTTACCCTACAAGAAAAAGTATTCAAATGATTAATAACATTACACAACCAAGAAATGCAAGCACATGAAAGCTTTAAACATATCGGCAATGGTTCACACAGTTATGTACATAGACTAGATCAATGTTTTGACATAAACCCATTCATATATTATGTGATGGTTTTCAACTCTATACCATTTCAAAAATTCATATTTTTTGACGGAAATATTCATCCCCATATTCATATCTCATGAAGCAAGCATGGAGCCCTCTATCTGATATATTATGACCAATCATGAAGTCCTATGTTCAAAGCTCATGAATAAAGCATGTATCCCTCTATATCATACCTTATAAAGTAAATTTTCATCTTTATTGTAATGTCCCCACTTTGAATTTTGGATAAAAGTACAAATTGGGCCAAATTCGAGCTTAATTGGTCTTGACTCTAGGAGTTCCAAATTGCACCAAATGGTCCCAAATTTGAAATGGAGTGATATGATAAGTCTTAATACATATTAAGATACTATCTGATCTCATTAGGACTGATTTCAGATCTCTGCAAAGTTTTTTGGGGCTAATGACAAAAAATGGAAAAATGACTAGGAAATTGTGATGAAATCCCCCCTAGGGTGTAGACCAAAAGGGCTTCCCAACTCATGTAAGACCCTCCAAATTTATAATAATATTGTGGTGACTGGTATAATACCTCATGGATTTCATTACACATAGTTATTATTTCTTAAAAATATGTTATAGAGTTCCACATTCATTTGATAACTTTCAGTGAAATTGCTTATGGGGAAATTGTATAACTAGCTCGATTTTGACATATAGACGATAGAGTTAAAGGCTTAGATAAGGATGTGACATAAATAGAACATATACCTAATAATTTTTTCTTCCCCAATAGTATTATACACCATATAAATCCCTTCACACAAGTCTTGTATACAACTCATTCAGTATGGGAGTCAAATACATGAAAACTAGTGAATTAGTATCATGGAATTGCAAGAGTTTCACTATGTATTTCTTGGATTTATACCCACAGAGAATAGGGACATGAAATTACAGAATAAAAAATCATATTTTTTTGTCACAAAATCATCAAACTCAAAGAATATCCCTCATACAAATCTGATATAAAACTACTTCGGGTTTGAATCCAAAAGCCATGAAAACTAGTGATACAATGGTATGAGAATGCAAGATTTTCACACATGATTTTCTTGGATTTAGAGATGAATATCATATGTGAATTAAATTACAGATAATTACATAATATATGGCTTCCCAAACATCATCAAAATCATATAAATGTCCTCATACAAATATGATATAAAGTTGCTTCATTATTGAAGCCAAATCCATGAAAACTAGTTATTCAAGAGCATGGGAATGCGAGCATATAACATATGTATTCTTGATATTTCAACTTATATATAATATGTACATGATATTACAAATACACACATCATATTTCACATATTGGGCACCAAATATACTCAGAAAAGTGCAAGCACCACTCCAACAAGTGCACCCTCAACATGAGAGTGTGGGGGAATGGAGAAGAAGGAATGAAAGAATAGGGGAATAAATGAGAATTAGAACATATATTACTTCAAAATACAAACAAAAATCCTTAATTAATACCCAATTATAGGACTGAATGGCCTCTCCATCAGCCAACTTGGAAAGGAATCCAACTCCCTTAAAATTGGTTCACAAGCAGGGAGAGTGAACACTCATCGTGCAATGGACAAGAAAAAGCTCTCCAAAATTCCAAAGAACAATTAAAAAATGATCAAAATATATTATAATTCCTCATGAAATAATTTTATTAACTTCATAAGGCCTCCTAAGGTCTAATTTCCTTCCATGGGGTCCCTCCAACTCATCTTAGTTGTTTAGTAACTCTCATGACACTTGTCTTCCTCTTCATGCTCCAATTATTTCCCCAATTCGAATGGATTCCTATAAATCCCAAATTCAACCTCTTAGTTGATATTTTTAACTCTTTCATGTCATATTTTTCATATGTCTGCAATCAGGTCCGAATTTGTCATACTTGTCATAGAATCTTTCATCATTTGCTGTCACAAAGTGCATGGAATCTCCTTCCAAGTGGCACACCTTGTCTCCTAGTCTCTTCCTCTTCCATGGGAGTTACTCTCTTTTACTATTCTAATTCCTTGAATCATTATACTATATTTTACACCACATCACCCTCCAATAACGTTACATTAGTCATGTGTTTGAATTTGGATGAATATCATGCCAAGTGTGTGGGCAATCTAGTCATCCAAAGGCTCCACAAGATTTCAAGTGTCTTGATGAATCCATGACACCTTATTTTATTATAATTTATCATTTATATGACCCATTTAAATGTGAATATGGTAAACTAAAGTCCTTTCGGGTCCCATATCCCCTTATTACAAAATTTATGTCTCCATCTCAAGCTAGGGAACTAATAGGTTGGTGGAACATTATTTGCAAGTAGTCTTATTTGAAAATTATTTAATTGGGGACACGATAGTCCTCCCCACTCAATATTTCCTGCCCTCAAGCAATTTCAAACATGTATTTTGAATAAACTTCTTTCCTTCCAAACCTTTCTTCAAACCTTAGCTGCAATTTGAGTAGTGGCACTCATGTACTACAAATTGTGTTTACAAAAGTAAATATATGTGTATATTTTCATATTGATATATACTATGATGTCACCACTAAAACCAAAATTATTAATCAAGTACATCAAAATAAAATTGGCACAAATAATCTTTACCTCCATATTTGGGAAA
This sequence comes from Pseudotsuga menziesii, assembly GCA_001517045.1. Lineage (NCBI taxonomy): Eukaryota > Viridiplantae > Streptophyta > Pinopsida > Pinales > Pinaceae > Pseudotsuga > Pseudotsuga menziesii. Next base: position 209,631 of record LPNX010830183.1, on the reverse strand, counting down.
CCTTTTCTGAACTTTCATCTCTTTTTGCTTCGGTATAATTCTTTGAAGTTGGTACTGAGTTGCTGTTAATGCCAGAAATTGTTCTCAGACTACAAGAGAACAAGCCAGCACAATCTCAATAATCACAACAAAATAAAATAGGGTTTTCTAGGGTTTTGGTTGAACAGTTTGAAGACAAGAGGGAAAACATTCATAAGACCAAAACAAACACTAAATCATGAGCATTTAAATGACTGAGATGGATAACATATAAACCATAATCCAACATAATAAACACAATACTGAATTTCACCCACAGTTAGCAAGCATTTCAAGCATAAAAACATTAAACAAGAAATGAATATACCAACTAAATAATTAACACAAATTAGAAATGAAACCAGTCAATAATTTGAAGGGCATATAGTGCATATATTTCATAGTTCCGTCCTCAAAAACACATAAGAGTCTTTTACTTAGCTCATAAACAAATCCTGATAGCCTCCCCTTGCCAGCAAAAAATCGAACCCCTCCCCTGTACCATTGTCCAACTTTTATAATTACAAAGAAGTAGTTCTATCTTCCCTTCATTAGGTCGAATTTGAAACTACTCAGCAGTTACATTAACTAATTTTCAATTAATTGACTAAAAATAACAAAATTGGATTCCTGGTAAATATGGAAAATTTATGAAAAATAGGTGTCAAATAAGCTTCCATATCTCTCAGTCACACCTGTGTAAAAACTGAGAGAGTTTTTTGTGAATGGGTCTGTGATGGACAAAAACCTCTCTTGGTTTTTAAAACTTCATCTCCAATCAATCAGAATATTCCCCACAAGATGAAGACTAAAATAGGAAAATATTAAATATTTTTAAAACCTTGAAAAATAGGCTGTAAATATTAAGCTGAATCTTTCAAACCTTGACAGCGGTTGCAAAACTGAGAGAGGTTTTTGTGAATGGGTATCTTATGAACAAAAAATATTTTTGTTTTCTAAAATTCATCTCCATCAGCTCGTGGTATTCACTCAATTGCAATAACCCAAAACAGGAAAAAACAGAGCATAATTCTCAATAATCTTTGCACACTCCAAGTCTTCTATCAGTCTTTTATTTGCAGTCACTAATCCTTCATTAGCTTCATGCAGGTATTTAATTTGATGTTTGTATTGCTTAATGCTTCTTTGCAGGTTTTCCTTTTCAGAATCAATACATTTGTCTCCTGATATTGTTTGCATCCCTTCTGGTGTCCATGGGATTTTTTAGTTTCTTATAGATTTCTTCATGCTCCTTCATAAGCTCTGTGGAGGTCACAGGAATCTCTGGATGTTCTTCAGCTTCAATATTGCAGTGAAATTATTCTTCAACTATCTCTCTTTTCTCCATACAGGAACTCTTTACATCCTTTTGCTGTTGCTTTTGAATCATCTGATTTTGAATCTCCATGAAAATGTCAGAAATCTTAGTATCAGTGAAGACAGACCTATCTTTTGATACTATTGGTTTCTTACCTTTCAGAACTTCTTTGCTGTCATCTTCACTACCATCCATTTTCTCTTGAGATGACGAATCATCTATTACTGTAATTTATTCCTTATCCATTTTGGGATTTAATAACTTCTTCATGTTTAACCTAAGTTTGTTCTTCGGCCTCGTCTTAGGTCTCCAGATTGATGCAACCTCTCCCAACATCTTCAGAGCCTTTCCTTGGATGATTTATTGAGGAAAATTCAACAACCATCATTATTTTCCTTCTTAACACTGTTTCCTCATCACAATGAGTGTGAATTTCTTGCTTAGCATAAACCCTAGCTTCATTAGTAATATGAACTCTAGCCTCATCAGACAAGTATTTTTCATCCTATTCTGACAGTACTATAATAGGGATTTGCTTCTGCTCCTTAATATCTTCTTTTACATCTTGATTATATTCTGCAGGCAAAACATCTTCCACTGACTCAACTTCTTTCGTCTCTGAATGTAAAAATTTGCTTTCCTCAACATTAACTCGCTGTCCAAACTCAAAGTTTTCATTTTCCTGATTTGAAGCTTCTCCTGGTTTATCATTTTCTTCATCTTTAATTGCTACCTTTTTTCTAAGCTTCTTAATCATAATTTGACCTTTATCTACTTGTCTTCTTTGAGACTGTTCTTCTTGATCAGTCTTGAAACCTGACCAAAATATGAAGTACTCCCATGTCTTTTCCCTTTTCTGCATTACAGTACTTATGATGAGCTTTATGAGCCCATGGTGAAAAACTAATTGTTTTGTATGGTCCTGGTGCTCTCTCACCCTACATGGCATATTCTGTAAGCTTTTTAAAAAGAATAAAGGAAGGTTCATTTTAGATTCATGACTGAGATGTTGAAGGAATCTAAAATGATACTGGAACACAAAGGCAAATCTACCCTCACAGGTGACATAGCTTTGTAAGATTTTAATAGGCTCAATCCACTCAGGTTTAAATTTTTGAATGGGAACACCTTTCCCCCAGTATGCTACTACACCAGGAAGCAAATATCTCTGAGCATTAAAGGTGAAGGGCACCTTTTTGAATCAGAACTCTCCCTCATCCAAAATCGATGTTGCTTCAGCTGGTAACTCTCTGGTTAATTTGAACTTCAAGGTGTCAAAAGACACTACATCCTTGTCTAGACATTGAGCAAACTTGTAAGAAACCTCTGAATGATAACCTTCAATATTTTTGAAGAACCCTAACCATCTTGCTTCTGCAAACAACTGTGCATAATATGGAAATTTTTTACCCAGCTTAAGTCTGAGGGTTCTTCCCTATTAGTTTTTCCACTCTTTTTCATTTTGAAATATGGTTAAATAGCTTCTATCAATACACCACAGCCTGATTGTCTTCAAATTTTGATAAATTGATAGAGAATACAATATAGGGAAACCCAAAAGACCCTACTCTGAATTCTTTTGTTTAAATGATGAATACTTTAAACCCATTGATTTACAATTCACCATTTAACATGGATTAGGTTAAAAACTAATACTCTGTCATCAATTTTGTCATTAGTCGTTTGTTCAAAAAAAACCCCAAATTAATAAACCTTGGTAATGGATCGCGGACTACCTGTCAAAAAATGACTAATTCGACTGTTGGAATCTTGTTATCTCAATTTTCAGATGTCGAATTGCGTGCTCCACTTTCCTATGACCGCTTTTACCACTCTTGCCAACCGCTCCTGAAAGCCCTAATTTTCATTTTGTTTCAAAATTTCGATTACCAAGCACTGATTTTTCACCATGATCTTCACTTGCTCTTCATGCACTTCAGGTAAAAACATAATTCCATACACCTTTGTCTCATTATGCTTTGCTATCATTATTACATCTGCTCTGCAAGAAAGCGCCACGATCTGCCTTCATGACGATATTCCACCTGCCACAGTGATTAAATTACAAGAGACACGCATCAAATCGATCACACAATGTGATTGACATCTCATGTGTGAGAATATCGAAGAAACTGACCCAACCATAATGATTTTTAGCTTGCGCAACTTTCTTGTAGCGCCTCTGTGTAACTTTTTCTGGCCTGTGCTACAGGAATCCCTGTTTTATTATTTTTTTAACCAAAACTCCAAACAAAGTGTTTTTTTTTGGTAAATAACTTTAAATAAGGTCTTATGATATTTCTTTAGAACCTTTCAAAAATATATACATCCTTTAAGCCCATAAAAACCATGAAATTAATTAATTCAAGAAAAAATTAAAAAGAAAACCTATTAAATCAATTATAAACATAAGCCTAAAATCAAAATATTTTAAAAGAAAACAAGGTCGAAACTTTAAAACAATAAAAAAAATCATATTTTTAAGACAAGCAAATGGTTCAAAAATAGAAAACAAAAATAGGCTATAACAGTTGCCAAACTTGAATTTCCGAGATTCCAAGAAAGTTTCAAAGAGGAACCACCATGCTCCTTTCTGCTCTACTCTGATTACAATCACCTTCTCAAGTGGTGATTCAATATCCCCTACTGCTTGTTTCCCACAAAATTGAAACCAAGCAATACCCAGATCCCATTGCTTGTATTTCACTCTTCCAAACATCATGAGTACAAAAGATAGATCATTAAAGTACATAACTACATCATATAATTGTACATCATCAAAGAATCATGAAAGTGCTTGTACATCCAAGTAAGTATATCATCATGTTTTCCATACACACAAGCATAAAGTATTATATCAAATATTCTCCAATGACATAGGTGAGGATCCTATGTCCTATAATGCTGCTCCAAAAGATTGTAATATGCATCAAAATAATAATCAGGCATGTGTTCTTTCATCCAAGAAGTGAACGAAGAACTTCCACTAAAATATGTACCAAATAAGGAGCAAAAATAACATGAAGAATTCAAGTGGCTCAAAGAAGTCTCAATACACCCACAAATATGTATATCATCATAATGTAACAAGGATGTTGCTGTAAATGTAGAGAAGATGGTACTCTAGTCATGTCATCGTCAAAAGGAGCCTATGGAGCCTTAGGGGTAGGATTATGCATCTCCCTTAAAAGTGTGACACTTTTCTCATATGTTGGTTCCAAGGTCATGGAGTCATGCACTTCTTCAAAAAGAGTGTAACCATTTTCAAGAGGAAAATCAAGTTCCTCTTCCACCACAACAAGTGTTTGGCTCTCATCAAGCTCATCTTAAAACACATCAAGAACCTGCAATTTTCCACGTTTCTCACGATCCCTCATGTAATGAGAATCCTCTAAGAAATCTACCATATGAAAATTTGAAACATAGGAGGAAGAACAAGTTTCTTGCAACCTCTTAATAAGTTGCTCATTTTGAGTTTTGAGCTTATGAATATCCTCATTATTATTCAAGTATGCTTCATGTAACCATTCATTAATGTCAACCAAATTTTTTCTATCAAAAATAAAAGACATGAACTTACCTTCGATGTTGCACATTGTTAGTTGAATCTTCTCCATGCCTTCAAGGAAGTGTTATACTGTGAAATGACACTTCTCCGTCCAAGTAATGACATCAAATATGTCGTTACAAAAAAGAACATTATGGATTGAAGTATCCATAACCCTATAGATGACTTGGATACTTAATACATGTTTTTCACTCCAACATTAACCATTTTTTCTCTTGAACTCATCATGTATTCACGACTTTCCTTTCAGCAACTCGACGCCATTCACGGGTATGCCGTGTACAAGCCATGTACTATCAAAATTCGCGAGTTTCCTTAAGGAAACACATGGTTCATTCGCAATATGATCCATATGAACTCGTGAATTCCATTAAGAATAGTTAAAAAAAAATATGATTAACTAGGGGAATTTGGGCTCAATTTGGCAACTTCCCCAACTTCCCCAACCATCCTAAGCCTCGAATTCCTTCCTCACAAGAAACTATAATAAGAGGTTAAGGGCATGAGGAAAGGGGACCAAATTTGGAGGAAACATTATGATAGAGGATTCCATTAAGGAGAGGAGAAAGAGGACCCAGGTCTTGGTTTGCAGAGGAGCTTGGTCAGAAAGGAGGCTATGTAATGTTTCCAGATCTCTGATAATAGAGATTGTTTTTCCGTCCATCAATGTCTAGATGTATGCTTCTAATGTTTCAGTGTCGATCTATGTTGTAATTTGTTTTGAATGCAATTATCATATATTCATATCTCATCTTATATAATAGTAGAAGATACTTTTAGGAAAGGAAAATATTTGTTGTAGGTATTGAATATTGGAAGCAAAGAAGCATTGGATAAGAATAAGAAAGCTAGGATTAACTGTCCGAAACAAGGTACACATTCCATTTCTCTCATTCTATAATCTATGATTATAAAGACCTAGTTGTATAAAAGTATAACAATCAGTAAGTTGGTGGCCTTTAAACCCCCATCCATAAGGTATATTATCCCTAACAATAGGAAGGATGGCACCTCCAATGAAGAAACTTTCCAACAAGAACCTGACACCAATGCTTTAGTGTCATTGAGTATGCTAAGGGCCTCATGGATATTCCTTTTAATCATATTGAAAGACCCTTAAATGAAGTATGTTTCATGAGAGTGAACCTACTCTTCTTCTTTTTTCTCTATTTGATCAACTTCTTGAAGCTCAAGTGGTGATGGGGAAGTTGATCTTGGTTCTTCATTATTTGTCACACGGTCTTCATCTTCATGCTTATGAGAACTTGGTATTGCAGAAAAATTTTCAAATATGATATCTATGTCACCAACATAGAATTATGAGAACCCATAAGTAGGTACTCCTTCATAGTTCAAGGATACATTAATATATTCTATTTGACTTGCACAACCCCCATCAGTAAGGATTGTGTGCTTGTATTCACCTTCCTCTTCATGTTCTTCTCTACAATCACCTTGAAGGGATTGATGCTCCACTTCATGAATCTATGAATATTCCTTTAATGGTGTATCTAAGCTCTTTCAATCTCCTTTAGAACAAAATTTCTTCCACATGATGTCCTTATAAGTGTTAACTATAGCTTTCTCATTTATAGTGCAGGATAAATATTTGCTCTTTTCACACGTAGGCTGATTTTTATTTAATGAGTCCACATCTACCTTATTGTGCCTAAATACATACAAAAAACATAAAAGTATTCAAAAATAATTGCCTTATGTGTCTCTCCATGATGGAAACTACTACTACCCCCTGCTGCCAACTTACCCCTAAGTTGGCTAGTGACCAGTTCGAACCCTTACATAAGCTGCTTGGTTGTAGCATCAAAATATGATTTTTTGAGTTTCTTAAATTCATCCCTATAATCCATAAATTCAATAGGTTCCAATACAATTCTTTGATACCAATGTACTGTCCCTACTTTGAATTTTGGAGAAAAATACGAACTAGGAAAAATTCGAGCTTAACTAGTCTTGACTCTAGGAGTTCCAAATGACACCAAATGGTCCCAAATTTGAAATTATATGATATTATGAGTATTAAAACATATAAGAGACTCTATGATGACTTTAGGACTGAATTTATACCTATGAAAATTATTTTTGGGCTAATGACAAAAAAGGGAAAAATGACTAGAAAATTGAGATGAAATCCCCCCTAGGGTGTAGGCCAGAAGGGCTTCCCAACTCATGTAAAAACCTAAAAAAATTATAATTAGAGTATGGTTACTGGTATAAGAACTCATGGAGGGTCATTACACATGGTTATTAGTTATGTGAACTGGTTATAGAGTTCCACATTCGTTTGATAACTTTCAGTGAAATTGCTTGTGGGGAAATTGCATAACTAGCTCGATTTTGATATATGAAAGGTAGAGTTAAAGGTTAATATCAGGATGTGACATATAGAGAAAATATACATAATAAAAATTTATTACCGAACATTATTATACACCATATAAATACCTTCATAAAAGTCTTGTATACAACTCATTTAGTATGGGAGTCAAAACATTAAAATTAGTGAATTAGCAGCATGGAATTGCAAGAGTTTCACATATGGATTTCTTGGATTTTGATCCACATGGAATAGGGATATGAAATTACAGAGAAAAAAATAATATATGGCTTTCACAACATCATAAAACTCAGATAATATCCCTCATACAAATCTGATATAAAACTACTTCAGGATTGAAGCCAAAAACCATGAAAACTAGTGATACAATGGCATGAGAATGCAAGCTTTTCACACAGGAGTTTCTTGGATTTCGAGCTGAATATAATATGAGAATGAAATTACAAAGGATTACATAATATATTTTTTCAAAAAACCATCAAACTCATATAAATTTCCTCATACAAATATGATATAAAGCTACTTCAATATTGAAGCCAAATCCATGAAAACTAGTTATTCAAGAGCATGAGAATGCGAGCCTCTAACACATGTATTCTTGATATTTTGACTTACCGATCATATGGTCATGATATTACAGATAAATACATAATATTTTATATACCAGACACCAAATATACTCAACAAAGCACAAGCACCACTCCAACAAGTGCGCCCTCAACATGAGAGTGTGGGTGAATGGAGAAGAAGGAATGAGAGAATAGGGGAATACATGATAATTTGACTGTGGAAATTCAAACTAAAACTAAAAATACTTCATTAATATCAAATTATATTACTGAATGGACTCTCCACCAACCAACTTGGAAAGGAATCCAACTCCCTCAAAATTGGTTCACAAGCAGGGAGAGTGAACACTCATCGTGCAATGGACAAGCAAAATATCTTCAAAATGCCAAAGGAAAATTAACAAACTATCAAACTCTATTATAATTCCTCATGAAATATTTTTATTAACTACATGAGGCCTCCTAAGCTCAAATTTCCCTCCATAGGATTCCTCCAACTCATCTGAGTGGTTTAATAACTCTCATGACACTTGTCTTCCTCTTCATGCTCTAATTCTTTCCCCTTTTCTAATGGATGCATATAACTCCAAAATTCGACCTCTTGGTGGATATTTTTATCCCTTTTATGTAATATTTTTCATATGTATGCAATCAGGTTTGAATTTGTCATACTTGTCATAGAATCTTTCACCATTTGGTGTCATAGAGTGCACGGAATCTCCTTCCAAGTGGCACACCTTGTCTTCTAGTCTCTTCCTCTTCCATGGGAGTTACTATCCTTTAACAATTAGAATTCCTTGAATCATTAGATTATATTTGACACCACATCACCCTCCAATAACATTACATTACCCATGTGTTCGAATTTGGATGAAGACCATGCCAAGTGTGTGGGGAATCTAGTCATCCAAAGGCTCCACAAGATTCCAAGTGTCTTCATGAACACATGACACCTTATTTTATTATCATTTATCATTTATGTGACCCATTTAAATCTGAATATGGTAAACTAAATTCCTTTTGGGTCCCATATCCCATTATTATCAAATTTATGTTTCCATCTTAACCTAGGGAATTAATAGGTTGGTGGAACATTATTTGCAAGTAGTCTTATTTGGAAATTATTTAATTGGGGAAATGACATTTATATAAACCCTATATAAGTATATATCATTCATAAATAATTATTATATCATTCCTATATCATATCACATAATATGGAATCATGAGATCGAAAATATGCTAATAAAAGACAAACAATAATGTATATGCTCAATACAATTCCAAAGTCCAGTAATACAGATCTCTATATGACAATCATGAAACATATTAAAAAACATTTAGATCTGATTTATAACATCATATAACAATCAACATATAAATTAATTATATTTTATTGATTTGTGTGGGATCCCTCTTGATCTCTGCACCCTTGCGGAGAATACTGGAGTCCTTCTTTATTCACTTAAATGGAAGAAATTATTTGTAGTGAAAGGATTTCTCCCTTTCTTAATTATTTATGTGAGGACAATATTCTACTATTTATTGTACAAAGCCTTTCTTTGGATGCACCCCTCTTATTGACTCGAGGCCTTCTGCTTGGAAAGGTTGGTGAGTGTATCAAAACACTCCCTTGTGGTGTTCAACGGAATGATCATGGACATGAGATTGTCCTTAACCGAATCAAAGATGATATGCTTGGCCTTTTCTTTATTATTCTTGAATTTTATTCTCCCTTCATTGGTGGTAGGTTCATCTACCACAATGGTCATGAGTGAATCAAGATCATGCTCTTCAAGACTATTCAACACATGCAATTTCCATGTGTTGAAGTTTGATGTGACTTCAAGTTGGTCGTCTGGTCAAATAGATATTGATGACTTGGATGTAATAATTTTATAAACAATTCAAGATCTATGTAGGCTTAGATTCTCTAGGAAAACTAATCTCTTTCATGCCCTATGCTCTGATACCATGTTGATTTTTGAGAAAAATCGAGGCTACTTGAACTTAAAAACTTTTATCAAATCATTTCAGCACTTTATGAAACTTTAAATCAACCACATAAGAAACTTTATATCAGCCACATAATCAAATTTATATCATCCATCTATGAATCTTTAAATCAGCCACATATGAATATTTATATCATCCACATATGAATCTCCTAAATAAATCAACCACATAAATCAACTCCCTAAATCAACCATATAAATCAATCAACCATCAGAGACAAGATATGCCCTGGGAAAATCCTCCAAACACAGAGGATGGAAAACCAAACAATTATTTGAGTATGATAGATAGATTTGCAAAGAATGGTTTACAACACATAAGCAGATTTCCCGATAAGAGATATTACGACAACAATAGAGAAGAGAGATCCATTGTAACCGTACAAAAACAATTGTATGTAATTACTATGTATTGAACTTGCCATATGCCTAGCATATTAATAACAAGCCAAAACACCTAGCATGTAGAAGGGGGAAAATTTGAGGCTTTGTAAACACACTAATGTCATGCATGGTGCATTCACTAGGAGTAGCATGCACTAAAACTCCGTTCATGCAGTCATTAGCATCCTCCTAGGCTCCAGAGTCAAATTGACACTTCAATTACTCTTACATGCAAAATATATGCACCATCATTCTTTATTTAGCTTTAACTCGATGCTATTTGACTTGAACTGAATGTGAACTGAATGAACTGGATGTGAACTAAATGAACTGGATGTGAACTGAATGAACTGATTGTGAACTAACTAAACTGAACTTAATTTTCAACTGAAGGTTAGGAGACTAACTGAAAGTATTTGGTACTTCACAATCAATGTCACCCATGCACAAACAATTTGCATGAATCAAGGATATGTTCCTTATTTATCTGCAAATTCTTTATTTACAACTTAGGCTTAACTGTGGCCTTCATAATTCAAGTTCACTTGAGGCATACATGTGGAATTTTAATTCATTCTCTTTCTCCATGCTATATCCCATCATCATTAATTAAATAATGCATGGTCCATATGTGTAGTAATTAATTTTCCATCTTATCATATCATACTCACATAATTTTTCCATACTAATTATCATATGTATTACCCAGGTTCATATAGTAATATACTAAAGTAATTCAGTCTAGGGGTATCTAATCCCTAAAGGAGACTTATAACACCTAGTGACCATGAATAGCAATACATCACATAGTATATCCTCATGACTTGACACAACACAATTCTCCAGTCTTGATACAACACAAGACCATATCTAGTTAAGGAGATCCATATCATAGGGTATTGTCTATGAGAATCATTTGACTTGATTCAAGACAAGTCCAAACTTGATACAACACAAGTCTATAGTATTGATATAACACAATACTCCAATCTCGATACAACATAAGATTCCAATCTTGATACAACACAAGATCACAGTACACGCATCCCACATATATACATGAGGACATCGATAGGAATTTATAGAACACAATGTCTTGACTTGATAGTACATAAGTCCTTAACTTGTTACAACACAAGTTTCTAACTTGATACAACACAAGTCCCTCACTTGGTACCATGCAAGTATTTAACTTGATACAACACAAGTTTCTAACTTGATAAAACAAAAGTATTTGACTTGAAACCACACAAGTCTAGAGAATGAATCTTGATGTTGTACATTTAACAATGTTGAGCCTGTGACAAGTAGTTTTAGTGTTGAAGAACTTGATCAGTTATACAACCTGACTACGTGGATGGATGACTGTGTGGATCCTACAACATATTGTGTATTAAGTTGGCGTAGTATCAATTCCTATACATTTGACTCAAAAGAAACTTTAGAGGATTGGAAACAAAGGAGGCATGAAGTATATACCCGAAGATGTATTATCTTGACACATTAATGTGATGGATTGGTACTGAGGTATATCAACCACCCAATTTTTATGGATTACTAAGGGTAAGTTCCTTTATAGTGATATTTGAATCACAAATCCTAGAGAAACAAAGAATATTGGAACTAGATGTTTCCCTTAGACCAAGCCCTGCAAGATGGTGGGGCATGCACAAAGGTAAAATTGAAGAGTATAAACAATGTAAAATATTGATTCAAATCAAATTTGACTCTAAGTTATGTTCGATTATACCAAAGTGTAGGGGGTTAAGTAATCCTAAAGATCATATCACTATTTGTGTTGAGGAATGGAGAGTTGTACCTCAGCAGGAATGGATCAGCCCTATGGTTGTACGAGATAAGAAGTCTGGAAATGATTTGTGTTGATCTGCACAAACCAAATGATGCTTGTTTGTACCCATTTCCGACCATCTTTACAAATGAAGTACTATAAAATGTGGGAGGATAATAGGCATACTCATTCATAATTGGATTCTCTGGGTATCACGAAATTAAAATAGCCAAACAATACATACATAATACTACATTTGCGACAGAACGAGGTTGCTATCAATACACTGTTATGGCATTTGGATTGAAAAATGCACTTACTGTGTTTTCAAGAATCATTGTTGCAGCTTTCAAGGAATTTATACATAAATTTTTAGAGGTTTACTTGGATGATTGGAAAATATTTAACTTGTTGAATAATCACATTGAAATTCTACACATAATGTTAGATAAGTGTCAGCAATATCGAATTTCCCTAAACTTAAAGAAATGCATTTTTTATGCACCATTTGAAATCTTACTAGGACATGTGGTATGCGAGAAAGGGTTGTCTGGGAAGATCCTACAAAGATAACTATAGTAGTGAAATTTCGACCAACTACATTTGTGTGACAGTTGAGAGCAAAATTAGGACATGTTGGATATTATAGAAATTTTATCAGGGGATATGCGTAGATCACTGTACCTATGCAAAATATGTTGAAGAAAGAAGTCAAGTTCATCAGGGGATATGCGCAGATCACTGCACCTATGAAAAATATGTTGAAGAAAGAAGTCAAGTTCATCTGGAATGAATAATGCCAACAAAGCTTGGACACATTAAAATATAAGCTAGTAAGTGCACCGATGTTAGTTTTTTTGAATAGGAATAAAGAATTTCATGTTCATGTAGATGTATCATCTACTTCTTTGGGCATGGTATTGGATCAACCAGGTGAAGGAGAGTTAGACCATCCAATTTCATTTCCAAGTGGGAAGCTTTCGAATGCGGAACAAAATTACACCACCATAGAGAGCGAAGCATTGGCTATGGTTTATGTGCTACAAAAGTATAGAAACTATGCAATGGGATCACGCTTCAGGATGTATACATACCATTCTACTCTCAAATACTTTGTGAATAAGCCAGTGTTGGGGGGGAGATCTATAGATGGTGTTAGTCCCTAAGATGCTAGGCATAGATGGGATCCTGAGAAGATGTGTTAGAACATAAAATACCTATGGTACTGGAAGAAGCTAATGAAGGAGTTCTAGGAGGCCACTATCTAGGAAAAGAAACAACACATAAGATATTGTGTGCAAGACTTTGGTGGCCCACAGTGCATCGAGATGAAAAAGAATATTGTTAGGCTTGTGATGTTTGTCAAAGAGTTGGAAAATCATCAAGAAGAGATGATATGCCGTTAGTATCACATATTAATTTAAAACTCTTTGAGAAATGGGTTGTAGAATTTAGATACATAGTAACTGTGACAGACTATTTGACTAGATGATCTAGAGAAGAAGCAATCAAGGATTGCAGTGCAGAGACTATTGTGCAGTTCCTATTTGAGAATGTGGTAACAAGGTTTGGTTGTCAAAGAATCCTCATGAGTGATCAGGGGACTCAATTTTTGAATAAGAAAATTGATGCACTAGTTTAATGTACCTAAGGTTGATTTACGCACACTAACTCAACCACATAGAATCTTAATGACCAATACAACAAAAGATGAAAAACTATGTGCTAAAATGAACATATAATTTACTGAAATGAATTTGTTTCACAATGGAAGATTTTCTCAATTGCATAAGACTCGGGGATTTAATTTTAAAGGTCAATTACAATTCTCAAAATACTATAATGATCCAATCAAATCAGATTGGTCATGAACTCCTTTTTCAAGAACAATTCCAAGTAACAATTGGGCAAGGAGCATGAAATGAATAATAGATTAAAGATTAAGTAAAGAGGTACAACCAAGGATGGGAGTGGATCAATAATTTAATGTTCCTATTCACAATGTGTTGGGTACATTTAGGTTTTGAATATCATCCATGATGAATTCTACTTCTAGGCTCATGGGATTCCAAACATATGCAAACTAAAACCTTACTATCCAATTCTAGAGACCAACAATGAAGGGGATGGATTCTAGGAATATTTTAGACTTCTATTGTGATGTTATATGACAATAAAAATAAGCTTTTTCAGGTCTGAAATAGAAATAGTTGGCTGCAAGGGTTGCACTAGTAAAACTAGTCTTTTGGACTGCTCGTAGAAATTGACTTCTAGGATTTCCAAACAGCATTAGATGGATATGAATTATGGTTTTTAAGAATGGAACCTCTATAGAAATATGTCAATGACCTATAAGAAAATAAATGAATTAATTTCATGAAATTATTGTTGATTTATGCTTGGAACATTAAAACTAGTCAATTCCACATGGAATTCTAGACAAGGTGAAATCAACTCATATGAAACTTCCTCATAATGATTTGAACTGCAATTAAATTTTCATAGAGGTCAAATTACATAAAATAAAACCATAATAAGTCTAAATAAATATTAGAGAATGTTTACAAAACATCCTTTAGCAAGATTCATCATTACAATATAAATGAAGGCCATAAATACCTAAGAATGTGAAAATTCAAATCTGTAACTTCTTCAATCAATTGGAGAAGATAAGGATATGATAAATAAACATGATATACACCATTTGAGGGAATAAATACATCCTCATAGAGCTCATACATACTTCAGTAAGCTCATAATTTATAGAGAAGAGAAGGGGATTGGAATTGTCACTATGACTCGGATGTAAGAGTTCCAATCAATGGAATGGAGTTTTGAATTGGGATGGAAAGTTATTTATAACATGTAATAAACACCATTAATGGCTGAAATGGACTAGGATTGACACATTTGCTAAGGGCACATCACCCAAATCTTAGTTGAGGCACATCACTCGACCACTGAGAAGCAAAAGTTTGCAAGACAAAAACAAATGACCAAAAGTTGTAAATGACGCGCTCAACATAATTTTTATAAACTTTGATTAGTTCTAGAGTTTCCTTCATGGAAATTCGAATTGTAGATGAGTTGGCTGATTTTGGACATCGCTTTTGGCATAATGACCCACTTGCCTTCTTGAATGCGCCCTAACTTGATAATATTAACCTCTATAGCTTTTACATATGTTTCTAATCCTTTTTGGGTTGCACAAATAAAAAAACCTCCTTTATTTTTTGTGTTTCCTTGAGTTTCCTGTCTTTTTGATAGATGCCATCTTTTTCTCGCTTTCCGCTTTTCTTCATTTTCTTCATTTTCCTATTTTTTTAGTTACACCTTTCTTTGGGTTTCTTTCTTCTAGTTTCCAACTTTGGTAAGGCAAGTATTGAGGCCCACCTGATATCCTATATGCATTTACAACTCATAAAAATATTAATAATTAATTAATAAAATCATGATCTTCATCACTTCTAATTTAATGTAATAATTTAAGTACATAAGCTACTTGGGCTCATAATGTAACTCTTTATTAATTTAATTAATTTTTCTCCACTATGACCCATGGATTTGAGTGGGTTACGTTTGACCATGGAACTATGCAAAATGGGGACATTACAAATTTTAGATAATTTAAGATATACCATCAAAAGAGTACATCATATCATCCTCAAGAAAATGGGACAATAGAAGCTTTCAACAAAATACTGGATTCTGCAATAACAAATATTTGCAATGTTAACAAAGATGATCGGGAATTCAGGATTCATGTAGTATTATGGGCTTATAGACTACAAGAAAGAAGATAACTGGGCATACACATTTTAGATTAGTATATGGACAAGAAGTAGTGATGCCTATGAAATTCATTATAACTATTTGCACATTACATCAATGACGAGATTGACAAATAGAAAAATAACAGAGAAAATCCTAGAAGACCTAATGCAACTAGAAGAAAAACATTTTGTCATAGGATGTAATCAACAGGTGCATAAAGCGCACTAGAAATCATGGAATGACATGTGCATTAAGCAAAAGAAATTTCAAAGAGAAAATTTAATGTTATTGCATGATAATAAGTTCCATAAATTCCCTTGTAAGTTCAAAATTCATTGGTTAGGACCCTATGTCATAAATTATGTCATAGATGGAGGAGTTTTTCAATTTTAAAGTTTGGAAGCAGAAATTAAAGAGGGAGTTGTCAATGGAATTTGGCTGAAACTATATAGGGACAACCATCCTTCCACACATTAAGTACAAGAACATAGGAAAAAAAAGAAAAGGAAAGGGAAAGAGAGGAAGAATTCAAAAGAAAGAAAAGGAAAAGAAAGGATGGGGAAAAGAAAGGATATAGAGAAGAGTAAAAGAAAAAGAAAGAGAAAATAAGTAAGAAAATAAAGACAAAATAAAGGAAGAAGGTGTAAGTTACAAAAAACTAGACATGCCATAGAAAAAGTTATGAGCAAAAACGGACTGCGACAGATTGCAGGAAAATAATCAAGAAGCAGTAAAGACTGAAAAAGTAGTGACAAGACTTAGACATGATGACATTATTAAGGAAATCAACGATGGAAGAATGACTGATGGATGGATTTGGACTGAATCAAGGCAAATCTAAGGCGAATTCAGGTAAATCAGAGGGAAATAGTGGTGAATGTAAGGTAATTAAGATGAAAAGTGATGCCTAAATTTTTATGCAAGTGATTTAAAAATTATAAATGTGACCATGAGAAACTGTAGAAGACACAGTAGAGAGTGAAGTTAAAGAGAAAGGAAGGTTTATAGTGAAAGTCACACCCATAGAGATCATGGCAGTGAGGATACTAAACAGATCGAAGAACCCATCAATAGGATTGCATGAAGGTACCACTAAGATACTAGGACCATTAGCATCGAAGCTCATGAATTTCCCTTGCGATTACATTTCGTTGAGAAAACCTACTATGAAATCAGTCACCCTACCAAACATAAAGGCGAGGTATCTACTCGTATAAGAGATTCTAGAGGGGGCGACATAGTTTGTGGATTATGACCTCACCAACAAAGAGTTGACAACAATTAATTAGATAGAAGGATCAATTCAGACCCAAAGGTCCTAGTTGAAATGGAACCTCAGCCATGGGAGGTTGGATTGCATATGTTGGGCATTCTGAATATGCTAGGCATTCCTTACTTTGGGAGGAACCAGTAGGTGAAGTTGTGCATGAAGATGTTTTTTTCATGTGTACATGGTGATATATTATGTCTAGACATACCTTTGTACATTGATTCCAAGTTAATATAACATATCAATGAATTTCCAACCAGGGGTGAATAGGTGAGCACCCTTCCAGATAAGAAGCAGGAGAAACCCATTGCGAAGAAGACGATTGAGAAATATTTTACCTGAAGAGAGAGGATTTTTAGTTGAGCACATCAATGAAAGGGAAGTGAGGTTTGCAACCCATATATTACCATGTAAGCTATTTCAAAAGAGTTGTAAAGACCAAGTCTCAACAACAATTATTGCAGCCGCAACACAGTGCATGGAGGGAGTACAAATTAATTGGTAAACGTTCCTTTTGATTGATTTTTTATTAACTATTAGGAAGTGGAAGAGAAAGGAACACCTATTAATTACACTTGGTTATTAATATGCATTGCGCTGGTGGGATAGAAGGAGATGATATATACTTAATTATCTGACAAGAACAAGAAGCCCTTTATAATAGTAAGATATACTATTTTATGGTTTACATACATCAAGTGTAGACAAGTAGATAATAAAGTTGAGTTCCTTTTATATAACAAGGATGTTATTTCTCTCATTAAAAGGATACTGCACATATATCCGCATATGAATGATATATATATATAAGGGGATTACGTGTTTTAAGGCAAGGATGCATCATATATACATACAATAAAAAATAAATCCCCAAAATCAATGGTTAGCTACCATGTTTAAGCCTTAAGAGGGTGACATTTCTTAGATGATTAATGATTGGGATCTGACAAGGCAACCTCCATTGAAAGAAGAAGAAGAATCCGCACAACAACAACAACCTAAACAACAAAACATTCCACCAAAAAGTAACTCCACATAAGAGGAGACCAAAAGTGTAGGAATTTTCCCTGGAAATACACAATAGACTATGCAGAGTGAGAAAAGAAGAAAAAAGGACCAACTTGAAGGATCATCAAGGAAGACAAAAACATCTAAACCTAGCTTTGTTCAGGCGTTGATAGAGGACAATGTGGACCAGATTGGATGGGAGGTCAAGAATGACATTGAGTAAGTCATGGAGAAGGTAGCCATAAAGGAGAGGAAATGGAAGACCTTGCACCCAAACAAGAGGAGATGTTCATGAATGTCGAAGAAGAGTTTGTGATAATAAAGCAGCTATTGATGATGACTAAGAAGGAAGAATGCAATAGAAACACATAGACACACTCAACTACACACATGCAGGTTGCAACATATCCACACCAAGGATTGAATATTTTGGAAGTAGCACTGGTATTTCCCACATAAGAGATGCAAGAAGCAACATTCACAATAAGTCCTGTAGAGATAGTCATGTTATGCTTACCCATGGATGAGATGCATACATTGCATACATCTATCGCATAGGAAATCCGAGGGCAACATGAGGCGAACACAACAGAGTGATATAAAAACCATGAATAAAAGGAAGCGTTATAGGATGAATGCCAGAGAATGCAAACGAAGAAAGAAGAAATTGCACAGAAGACAACAAAACTACAAAAGGAAGTTGAAGATGCAACCATAGAGAATGATAAGCTAAAGAAGGAAGCAAAGGAAATCATAATGAAATAATTCAAGATTATAGAAGGAAGTTGAGGAAGTATGTAATACACTGCCAGATGTGCAGATAGAAAATGATACTCCTCCATAAGAGAAGGCGACGAAGATAGGTGAAGTGTTGGAATATTGGACAATACTGAGAGGGGGGAGGGGGGTGAATCAATATTGATAACTTTTAACAATTTAAACCACTTTTAATTTATTCATTAACACACATGATCAACAAGAACACACATAACAAAAAATTATTGTGGAATCCCAATTGGGTAAACCACCAACACTTCCTATTACAACAAAATTGTATTTTACAAATAGTTTTTCCCTTATTCTATAGAAAAGGATGGTATTACACCCTATTTACCAAAAAATAATGGAAGGAGGATACGACCCCCTAGTTTTATCAGCTGCTACTGAAAGGATGCTGCTACACCCTATTTACCAACTGCTACTAGAAGGAGGCTACGACCCCCTGGTTTTATCAGCTACTATTGAAAGGATGCCGCTACACACTATTTACTAGCTGTTACTAGAAGGAGGCTACAATCCCCTGGTTTTATCAGTTACTACTGAAAGGATGCTACGACACCCTATTTACCAGCTGCTACTGGAATGAGGCTACTACCCCCTACAGGCTTGTTTCCTGCCCTAGCGCCACCCTGCCACCCTGCCACCCTAGTATGTTTTATCAAAATTCTAGAACTGCTTATGTTTCCCTTGGTCTCTATTTTACTTACTGCTATATCGGTCTGGATTGTAGAGACACACTTCTTCAATCTCAAACTTCTGTTTATATACTTCTTCCAGCATCATACTCTTTCACCAGTCACACCCTTTCAATATGGAAAACACACCATTTTCAAAAGTTTATATCTCTGCTTATTATTTTAACAAATAATAAACTCTGTAATGCTTCTCTTCATTCACAAACATGCCCTTGTTTAACTAATACAGTCATAACTATAAACATCCATGATTCATAAACATTTTTTAACTTCCTGTAGCTTATCAAAATCATATTTTTTTATTATTACATCTAGGTTTATAAATCTATTTTAAATTTATTAGTCACGACCTTTTGACCTTTCTGTAACTTAAATCCTTCCGAAATTGCCTTTTTCCGCAATGATAATTCTGCACCAGAATTTCTTCCGAATTTTCCTTCTTTCACAATGATATTTCTACAACAAAAATCCTTCCTTAAAGTCCTTTCTACATCATTGATTTCTTGTGGACTCTTCCCTGGCCGTTGATATGAGATCTAATGAGGATTGTAGATGTGTGTTCTTATTTTCTCTCAAAAGGTCCTTCCACAAGTACCTTTCCGCAATATACCTTCTGCACCGTTAATTTCTTGCGGACTCTTCCCCGACCGTTGATCTTTAGATCAGATACGGATTGCGAGTTTTCCAAATTTCTTGAAAGTGCTTCTGCAATTTGCTTTCTGCAAGTTTTCTTCCGCTCCATCGATCTCATGCAGACTCTCTTCTGATCGTCCATCTTAGATCAGATGCGGATTGCGGATTATGGATTGCAGGATTTCCAAATTCCTTCAAAGTGATTTCAAAAATTTCTTTCCCCAAGGTTTATTCCGCGTTGTCAATCTCATGGAAACTCTTTCCCGATTGTCGATCTTAGATTAGATGCGGATTGCAGTTTTTCCAAATTTCATGAAAATGCTTCCACAATCTTTATTCCGCACCGTCGATCTCTTATGGAGTCTTTCCTGACCATTGATCTTGCGGATTGCGGGTTCATAAATCTCAAACGTTACTTCTGCAATTCCCTTTCCGCAATTTTTATTCCACATCGTCGATCTCTTACGGATGCTTTCCTGATTGTCGATCATCGTATTGCAGAATGCAAAATCACAGTTTCATATTTTGGACCTCCGCAATTTTCTTCTGCAACTTGTTTTCCACATTACTTCTGAACCGTCTATTTCCTTGCGGGTTCACTCTCGACTGTTGATCTACAATAAAATGCAGATTGCAGATTGTAGATTGCGGATCAGCCTTTTTTCAAAATGATCTTAATGCAATATCCTCCTGCAAATATATTTCCACAACTTTTTTGGTTTGTTGATTTCTTTGTAGATTCAATTCTAACGGTTGATCTATGATCAAATGCAGATTGTGCTATAACGCTGCTGATCGATCTTCAACCGTAGATCTTCTGCACAATTTCTTCTAACCATCATATTTGTTCATCAACAGACGAGATATTCTAATTTGTTAATCGAGGGTCATTGTCACCTCTTGCAAAAGGTAGGGGGCCTGACAGGTCATCCCGAGCTCCAGGATGGTGAATTCTCATGGAGTCCAAGCACCTAGATCCCCCACAATACCTTTGTTCTATGCGTCGAATAACCATAGTGAGGCCAGTGTATATAAACGCATACAAACTTAAACGCACTACCAATGTGGGATAAATCCCAATCATCGAATCAATTTGTGCCGTTGATCACTTGATTGGACAATTGTTGAGTCTTCATAATGAATTTTGCTGAATATCCTTATCTCCTCTGTCTCTTGCATCGATTGACCGCTAATCATCAAACTACCATTTGCTGCAGATCCTCATCTCCTCTACCTCTTGCATCAATCGACCACTACTCATTGAACTACCATCTAACTTTGTAATTCCTTTATCTGACACTGATTTTTCCCTGTCATCATGTTTGACTGGTTATTCCTTTTTCATTGTTGAACTCCTTTGACATCAATTGACAATCCACGTAATGGATCCTTTGTCTTTTACTGAGTTCATCCTACTACCATGTCTATTGGTTATTCCTTTATCATTGCTGAATTCCTTTGAGATTAATGACAACTATATTCTCAACAATCTCCCCCTTTGGCATTGATGGAAATATCTAAATATCCTCCCACTTTGACAACAATGACAAAGGATAACCTGTTATTCCATTGTTGTACCCATTTTGACATAGGATTTCATGTCTTTCTTCTTTCTGGCAACTTCCCTTACCAACATATCTCTTATTTTAAGTTCTTTTCTTCTCTTCCCCTTGTTAACAAGATTTGGTGCTAATCATTGCTTGAGTAATGGTAGTCTTAGTTAGCATCCTCATATTCCTTCTTGTGAATCATAACTTGAGTGATAAATTCAGAGACTACCCCTATCATTGTGCTTCCTTCTGCTCCATTATTGAGTCTCTCTTAGTTTACTTCAAGCTAATTCTATACACCTTTTCTCTGTGTCAACCATGTCCCAGTCTTATCATTTAACGTTGATCATCTCTTGTCTTTGAAGAATATAGATTTCATCATACTTCAACATTAGACACCAATTGAATATTTTAGATACCAATTGGAATTTTATGAATTTAACTCCCTCTGAGTATATGATCCCTCCTAATGTTATTTTCAGGGTTCTCTTTAGATCATGAGAGATATTAGAAAAGAATTCCACAATCATCACTATATCCTTCTTCATCGCCTTCATCTTCATCTTCATCGGTGTATTCTTTTACATCTCCATCATGCTTTCCCTCATAATGGATGCCACTTATATTTATAGCACTATTATTGTCAACATTATCTTTCGTAAACTTTATTGATGGTTGGAGGCTTTGTTTCTTCTGAGTATTTGTAATATGAATTTCTTCTCCAAATCCTTCCTTGGGGTACCATGCTTACTGGTCTTCTATTTCTTTGTCTTTTGTATTTTATCTTATATCTCTTCTCCTATGTTTCCTTAGACAGTCTACAAGTATTGTTCTTGCAATGTTTTGCAAAGTGTCCAACGTTGTGGCATATGAAACATATAGTAAGTCTTTTTATATTTGATATGTTAGTGCCTTCTTTTATTTTCAAAATTGGATCTTCTTCTTTGATTTCATAATCAGTAGCCTTGTGACCAAAATTGTGACAACGATGACAATATTCATAGAATTCATTGGCATATCTTTTGAAACTTTTCTTCTTAGAAGGATGAGCTAGATTCTGATGACTAGAATTTATCTTTCTGAAATTCTCTTGCTGTATGGTTATATCTTTGGAAGCATCATTCTAACCTTTAACATCTCCAACATATTCTTGAGTGATGGATCTTGATCCTCTAATGGCATGTTCTTGATCATATCCAATACTTGTTTTTATCCCCGGGGAATATTTGTAGGCTGAGGACTTTATTAAGTGCTTCAATACTTTCCTTGAAATTATCACTAACATATAGATGATCTTTTAGCTTCTTTATTTCTCCTTTGAAGTTAACAACAACTTTTTTTAAGGTCTCAGCCTCTTCTTGGCATTTTGACAACTTTTCTTCCAAAGAATTATTCTTCATTCTTTTCTTTTTCAATCCTTCAAGAGCACTCATGAGTTCTGCCTTTAGGTCCACGAATCCTTCCATTTCTGAATCATCTTCTGAAGCTTGAGTTACTATCCCTATGAGTATATTTTATTCATATTCGCTATCATCCTTGAGAATAGCAAGGCTTGCTTATGCTCTTTCTTCATTTGAGTAAAGTTTCTCCAATTCGACCCAGGGTTCCTTAGCTGAGATGCATTGCCCTATCTTTTCTCTGATAGGTTGAGACAATCCATCAAGTATAGCCTCCATTTCCCTTCATTTATTTTTGTTGGACTCTTTCTGAGATGTAGTCCTTACTCTTTTTGGTGGGATGTAATAAGAGATTACTGAATTCCATACTCCATATCCTAATGATTGTAAGTACACTCTCATTCTTATGCTCCAATATGCATATTCTTCTTTATCAAGTACTGGAGCTCTGTTGGATGGAATCCCTTCTTGTTGATCCATAGTGGTTTTTAATAGGTTCTTCCTTCCAGTGGTTAAATTGTAGTGAAGGAACCTTGCTCTCTTACCAATTGTTGGAATATTGGACAATACTAAGAGGGGGGATGAGTCAGTATTGATAAATTTTAACCATTTAAACCACTTTTAATTTATTCATTAACACACATGATCAATAAGAACACACATAACACAAATTTATCATGGAATCCCAATTGGGTAAACCACCAACACTTATTATTACTGCAAAATTGTATTTTACAAATAGTTTTTTCCTGCTTCTACAGACAAGGATGGTATTACACCCTATTTACCAGCAACTACTGGAAGGAGGCTACGACCCCCTAGTTTTATCAGCTGCTACTAAAAGGATGTTGCTACACCCTATCTACTAATTGTTAATGGAAGAAGGCTACAACCCCCTGGTTTTATCAACTACTACTGAAAGGATGTTGCTACACCCTATTTACCAACTGCTACTGGAAGGAGGCTAGGACTACCTGGTTTTATTAGCTACTACTGAAAGGATGCTATGAAAAACTTTTTACCAACCGCTACTTGAAGGAGGCTACGACCCCTTGCAAGCCTATTTCCTTACCTAATGCCACCTTGCCACCCTAATACGTTTTTATCAAAATTCTGTAACTTCTTATGTTTCCCTTGGTCTCTATTTTACTTACTGCTATATCGGTTTACACTGCAGAGACACACTTCTTCAATCTCGAATTTCTGTTTATATACTTTTGTCAACATCATACCCTTTCACCAGCCACACCCTTTCAATATGGAAAACACACCCTTTTTAAATGGTTATATTTCTGTTTATTATTTTAATAAATAATAAACTCTGTAATGTTTCTCTTCATTCACAAACATGCCCTTGTTTAAATAATACAACCATAACTATAAACATTCATGATTCATAAACATTGTTTAACTTCCTATAGCTTATAGAAATCATATTATGTTTATTACATCTAGGTTTATAACTATGTTTTAAATCTATTAGTCATGACCTTTTGACCTTTCCGCAAGAATCTCTTTGCAACAAAAATCCTTCTGAAATTTCCTTTTTCTGCAATGATAATTTTGCACCAGAATTTCTTTCGAATTCTCGTTCTTCCACAATGATATTTCTGCAACAAAAATCCTTTCGGAATGTACTTTCCACACCGTTGATTTCTCGTAGACTCTTCCATGGCTGTTGATCTGAGATTTGATGCATATTGTGGACGCGTGTTCTAATTTTTTCTCAAAAGGTCCTTCCGCAATTTCCTTTTCACAACTACCTTTCCGTAAGATACTTTTCACACTGTTTATTTCTTATGGACTTTTCCCTGGCCGTTGATATTTAGATCAGATGTGGGTTGCGAATTGCGGGTTTTCCAAATTTCTTGAAAGTGCTTTCGCAATTTGATTTCCGCAAGTTTTCTTTTGCTTCGTCGATGTCATGCGAGATTTCTCTTGATCGTCGATCTGAGATCAGATGCAAATTATGGATTGTGGGTTTTCTAAATTGCTTAAAAGTTATTCTGCAATTTTCTTTCTGCAAGATATATTCCCCATCGTCGATCTCATGCAGACCCTTTCCTGATCGTCGATCTTAAAATCAGATGCAGATTGCAGATCATGCGGGTTTTCCAAATTTCACGAAAATGCTTCTGCAATATTTCTTTCGCACTATCGATCTCTTGTGGAGTATTTCCTAATCGTCGATCTTGCGGATTGGAGGTTAATAAAATCTCAACTGTTACTTTCACAATTCACTTTATGCAATTTTTCTTCCGCACCGTCAATCTCTTGTAGATGCTTTTCTGACCGTCGATCTCTTACGGATCCTTTTCTGACCGTGGATCTTCGGATTGAGGATTACAGAATGCATAATCACACTTTCATATTTTGGATCTCCGCAATTTTCTTTTGGAACTTTGTTTCCACATTACTTCTGAACTATCTATTTCCTTGCAAGTTCATTCCTGATTGTTGATATAAAATCAAATTTGTATTGTGAATTGCAGATCAACCTTTTTTCAAAATGATCTTAACGCAATATCCTCCTGCAAATATATTTTTGTAACTTTTTTGGGTCATTTATTTCTTTGCGGATTTAATCCTAACCGTTGATATACGATCAAATGCAGATTGTGCTATAACGTTGTAGACCCCTATGCAACTGTAGATCTTCTGTGGAATTTTATCTAATCATCGGATCTGTTCATCAACAGGCGAGATCTTCTAATTTGTTAATTGATGGTCATTGTTGCCTCTTCCAAAAGGTAGGGGGCCTGACAGGTCATACCGGGCTCTAGGCTGGTGAATTCTCATGGAGTCCAAGCACCTAGAGCCCCCACAATACCTTTTCTCTATGCATTGAATAACCATAGTGAGGCCAGTGCATATAAACACATACAAACTTAAACACGCTACCAATGTGGGGTAAATCCCAATCATCGAATCAATCTGTACCATTGATCACATGATCGGATGGTTGTTGAGTCTTCATAATTAATTGTGCTGCAGATCCTCATCTCCTCTGCCTCTTGCATCGATCGTCCACTACCCATCGAAATACCATTTGTTGCAGATCCTCATCACCTCTTCCTCTTGCATTGATCAACTGCTACTCATCGAACTACCATCCAACTTCGTAATACCTTTGTCTTACACTGAGTTTGACTGCCATCATGTTTTACTGATTATTCCTTTTTCATTGTTGAACTCCTTTGACATCAATTGGAAATCCACATAATGGATCCTTTGTATTTTACTAAGTTCATCCTGCTACCATGTCTATTGGTTATTCCTTTGTCATTCCCGAACTCCTTTGACATCAATGGCAACTATTTTCTCAACATGAAGCCATTCAAGAATTCCGTGCTAAGGAGCTTATAGCAAAACAACAACCAGAGAAACCATAAGAGGTTAGAGCAGAGTGCAAACAAAGATAAGAGAGAGTGAAGATTGCAGTAGGAAATATTAGGGCCTTGGAGTTAAAGTGTGAATGCATGAGGAAAGTACACAACTATGGGCATAGTTGGTTGCATATGAATACTTGAAGGAAGTAGATAAAAATTTCTAGGTTGTGCAAGATACATAACAAAAGATGCACCATAGTTTGAATACCCTACTAGTTGCGAAGAATATGGCCAAGATGCAAGAATACAAAAAACAACAGATGGAAGTAAGCAAGATCTGGTATGAGTGACAAAATATAGGAACCAAGTGAAGCCACTTGGGTCACTAAACAATTTGTGTAGGTGTAGGGGCAAGTTAAGGAGGTTGTTGAGGCATGCACAAAAACCTTGAAGTTAACTTTCAATGAGCAGCCGGAAGAAACAATTTTGGCCAAAGAAATATAGATGAAGGAGAAGGTTAAAACTGGATAGGCATCCTTGCAGAAGTTAGCAAAAATAATGCAACTAGAGAAGCAAGTAGAATTGTGAACAAGAGTAGAGACCCAAGTTTTGGTTGATTGAATGAGGTGTCTCGCGATGAGTCATAGGTGAGTGTTGGGGGCCTGTTGGAGAAAGATAGAGAAAGGACCAGTTTTGGGAAGCTCACACAAGGATGTGGACTATGCACATGCAACAAAGGGATGGAAGAGTGCACAAGATGGAAAGTAGTTAGAATTTTCGTCCATTAGGCATATTTTTTGTGTTTGTTTGTGGGATTACCCCCCACTAAAAAACTATAAATAGGAAGTAGATAGAGAGATCGAAGAGAGGTAGAATGGGGAGCTAATGTATGTTGTGATGTTGTAATACTTATTGACTATTTTGGGGTTTATATCCCACAGTGCACATGACATGTGTGTTTTTGGATGAATGTTAACGTGATGAAGATGTTTTGGAGATCCTCTTTGTGTTCTGTTGAATGCTTCTTCCTTTGCACACATACTGAATGTGATGTTGTTATGAATGATGTTTTTGAACATCATATTTGAATATGTTTACTTTATAATTGATGTTCTATTATAGATCTAATGTTTATGTGTAGAAATGTAAGTGGTAGAATTGCCTCCTAACGATTGTTTCCTATAGAAACTTGGTTCAACCACCCCCCCCCCCCCCCCTTGGATGTCTCGGGAGAGACTTCATATATTTAATAGGAGATTCCATAAGGGACAATATCTAGGGGTTTCATTTGTATTTACGGCTAGAACTCAGGCCTTCCCTTTGCACACCAATAGCGGGGATCGTTCTTGATCTTGGAGGAATTATAGTTCTATCCTTCAAATGGGGTTTAGTGAAAACTACTAATAACCAAGCGGAGCATCATACTCTCTATATAGGACTTGACCATGTTGTTTCTCTTGGAATTCAATTAGTTGTTGTTATTGGGGACTCCCTTCTGATCATTTCCCAATCTAGGAAACAAATGGAACTAGAGGATAGGATAATAGGGATGCTTCTAGTCTTGTCAACCATGAATACACCTAGCTGTCGATACATTCCCAAAATCGTTTCCATGAAACACTTGCTTCTATGAGTGGATGAGTCTATGGGAAGCTTGGCCACATGATTAATTTTGGAGGTTTTGTTATATCTTCCTTCTTATTCAAGTTGTAGCATTGTAGGTGGGATATACAATTGCATTGCAGTGTGGGTTAAGTTTAGTGCAATTAATAAACATGGGATGGTGATTTTGGTGGAAATGGAGGATGACGCCTTCCCCTCCACCTTAGGGGAGTGGCTCTCTGTCACAACAATTGTCGAGTATGTGGAGGAAGTTTTGTAGGTGGTGAGTTTCGAGTTGCAGTATGTAAATACGAAGAAAAGTCTTTCTGTGATATGGAAAGTGTGGGAATCTAGGATATTGTTGGCTTTGGTTGGTATAGATCCCAAAATGAAGGCAGAGGTAGATTGATATTCTAAATTATAGGAATTATTTGCAGGCATTAGAGATGTTCATGTTGATATAAGGGACATTAGGAGCAACTTGTGTTGGATGGACTCATAATTAGAGGGGGTTCTAGGGCCAATATGCTAGATCATAGTGCATACATCTGGTTTAAAGCATCGCTTAGATGATGCAGAAGGGAATATTAAAGTTTATGATTCCCATGGGGAAATTCTAATAACAAAACACTCTAGGCTCACAAATCAAGATGGAAGTAGAGGAATTGAAGATGTGTTTGTTCGTCAACCTCTCCATGTTGCTATGAACATCTCAAGCATTGAGAAACATGCGGGAGAAAATATGGAGCCATAGGTCATGGATAGTGGCCATAGTTATACTTAAATTTTAGTTTCTTATGAACTTTATTTGTATAATGTTGCGAGGCCAATATGTCAAAATATACAGTAGTTCAGGATGCTTTACGCCGAGTCTAGGGATTTTGTCAGATCACGTGTCAAATAATGAGGAACAAATGCTAGGATTTTGGTGTGATCGAAATAAATAAGATGCTTAGTGGTGTTCTATGATTGCAAAATTTTTAAATTGATTTTGAAGGGTGTCATCTATATGTTCTTTAAGACGGGTTTGGATGGAACAATCGGTTTTTCCAATATAATATTTACCACATGAGCATGGAATTAAACACCTTGACAATGGAGAGGGTTTTGTTTATCTTTCATAACTTTAAACTTTAGATGCATTTCAAAAACATAAACACAGTTTATTTCCAAAATATTTTTCATATTTACAAACAACTTTGAAAATCAACATTTTCATCTGATTTAGTTCAATTATATGTATTATATTACTCAAAAGGAATTTATATTTTTATTATATATATTTTAGTTGTATTAATTAAAAAATTCTAAAAAGAAGAAGGGAGAAGTATTAATGTGAAATGAAATTGTAATATAAGAATATGTCATTGTTACAAGATAACATGTAATGTCATATCAATCAATATAAGTTTGTTTAAGTATTCATCAACTTTAAGTATAGTTGTGTTGTAAGGTGTTAATATTTGGCACGACTTATATAAGAGAATTTGTAATTTTATTATATATATATATTTTAGTTACATTAATATTTGACATGACTATTATTGTGGAATGAGATTTTATTATTAAAATATGTCATAACAACGTGACATTAAAATATGGATGAGTTTTATTTTAATTCTAAATCTATTGAAATGAATCACATCCTTTTACTTTCAAAGATTTAATCCATCTCATCACTTTCAAAAATTTAATCCATCTCATTGCTTATAAATTCAAAGTTGAGATAAATATAAATTAATGTAATTTTATTTCATTTCATTGAAATGAATTATATCCTTTCACTTTCAAAGATTTAATCCATCTCATCGCCTATAAATTCAAAGTCAAGATAAATGTAAAATGATGTAATTTCATTTCATTGTCTTTCAATATATTTGATTTTATCACTTCTTATTCATCTTACTTTTGAATTTATAAAAACTTAAGTTCATAATATTTTTTAACTATTATATTATGTCAAATAAGCAGTATATTAAACATCTCCCACATTAAGTGTAAAAATTAAAAATTATTTGCAAAAAAATATAAAATATAAAACCTCGTATTAAATCATTACAAATAAATAAATTCAATATATCAATTAAAAAAAACTGTAAATTTAATTTCCAATTTTTTAATTAAAAAATATTTGCCTCTCAGATAATGTTATTATCAAAGTTCAATCTTCAACATATAGTCGCAATAGATACCAATGGGTATTCAAGGGGTTACATATGGCCTTCAAGGGTTACATTTCACCAATTGGTATTTGAAAAACAGATTGTATTGTAGATGCATGTATATTAAAAGCAACAACACTAGTTGGAGCAACAAGAAGAAGTGTGAAGGCACTTTGTTCAAATTTAATTTGTACTGCAGATTTTAAGCAAGATATCAGGTAAGATTTTCCGGTGCCTGCAGTACCTTGAATCACCATTTTGAGTGATGGAGCCAATGTAGTGTTTCTAAAATGTTTGTTAGCTTGCAAGAGAGAGACGAGGAATCATTTGAGACAACTTCTTTCATTGTGAAAACACCTACGACGTAAATATTTGTAGTCAACCTCTTACTACACCATATGTTAATTTCTCTCCCAAAATCACAACTCAACCATTTGTGTATAACATCCAATCATCCACACATTTCACTTCAATTCAATGGATGGCTTAATTGACCTTAGGCAAATGAAGGGGTTCCACTTTTCAACGTTATGAGCTTATGAGTTTTGAGATTTTTTCGATCCATTTTGGTACGAGGACAATCTTTCCACAATGTAATTTTCAAAGAAGATCAACTCACACTTTTGTGAGGTAAAAGAGGCCAT
The DNA here is from genome assembly GCA_001517045.1 of Pseudotsuga menziesii. Lineage (NCBI taxonomy): Eukaryota > Viridiplantae > Streptophyta > Pinopsida > Pinales > Pinaceae > Pseudotsuga > Pseudotsuga menziesii. The sequence continues at coordinate 178,770 of LPNX010830183.1, read as the reverse complement.
GTAATTTTATCAAAAGGTCACGTGACAAAACAAAAGTGAAAAGCACAAATACTTTAGAAATGTGTAGTCAATTTTGGTATCGAGTGAGCATATTATACAAGGAGGGATATTGTCACAAATATCTTAATAGATTTAACCTTTGATATAAGGAAATAATCCAACCTCCTTAAACAATGGAGGTTGGAGCTCAAGTTTAGGATTTGCTAAGAAGTTTTTATGCTAAGGAAATAAAACGGTTTTATAATAATAATAATAATTTGATAAATTAAGTGGGTAATTTTTTAAAATTGAAATTGAAAATAATATAGTATTAAAAAATGTGAAAATTTCAATAATTTAAACTTTCACTATATTATAAGAAGATATGAATGATTTAGATATTTTGTCCGAAAAAAAATATTTATATTAATTTTTTAATAAATATAAATATTAAAAATATAAATAACCATAAAAACATATTTAATATATTATATAAAAAATAAAACAAAAAACATTATAAGTTTATTAATTAAATATTCCTCATTTCTTAAGAATGGATTTTACTTTCATTTTTGTTCTTTCCCTTATCATTTCCTAAGTCACTATTTGCTTCAATCTATCAAATCAAATTACACAAGGCATGCTTATAATATAGTTCTTCAAACTTTGTCTTAATTTTGGTTGAGATTGAAAAACCTTGCAAATGAAGTAAAACCACTTTCTAAAGTTAGGACCTTACTAAGAGCTTATGGTTTAGTTAAAGTGAACAAGGCAAGGGAAGGGATACACATTACAAAGGTAAAATATTCAAAGGGAAACAAAATTGATATGCAATGGTTTCATGGTCCTAAACACATACGACATAGTAGATTTATTGTTGAAAAGGATAAGGATTATATTAAGAGGAGTGACATTCACATCACTATCAATTAACTAACAACAACAATGTTTAATAGACGTAATTCTTATCAGAAAGGGAGGTTGGAAGTTAAGGTATACATTTGTAACAATGAGGTGGGGGTGAAAGCATGTATTTGTAACAAACGCATCTTTACGAGGGTGTGGATGATGTTGATATTATAACAAATCTATATGTGCATGCAACTTTATGATATGTTTAATTGTGGGGGGTTTAGATATATCAATCTGATGCATAATTCTTGAATTTTTTTGAAAGTTTTTTTTTTCAAGATTAAACTTTATTTAATAAGTTTATGATTCTTTTTTTTTTTCTAATTTTTATTGGACTTGTCGCTTTTCTACCGTTGAAATGATGTTTGTGTGATTAGGAATTTCTCATTCAAAAGAAAGTTTGATATCTTGTATTTTTGGTTTAAATTCTCAAATCTTTAATACTATCATTTTTTTTAATGAATCATAATGTTTTTAGGAGCTAACAAATTTACTTTCTTAGCTTTGGATTTTTTCCTCATTTGTTGGATTTTTAGAGGTTTAAAGACTAATTATAGAGATTGTCTCCTTTTTTCCCTCTATTGATATTGTTTCGTGGACAATGCCTAAAAGAAACCCTTCGTTATTTTATATATTTGAAAAAATTAAGTATTAAAAGATCTATTAAACTTCATCGGAATTTTAGGGGTCATATAGTTTAAATTAGGATATATAAGTCATAAAAGCATTGAATGGAGAGGCCACCCTCTTCCTTTCATTATAAAAGCATTAAATGGAGAGCCCACCCTCTCCCATCCATGGTTTTGGAATCTTTCTAGAAGACGATAGTTTAGAATACACCCATCCATGGTATTTGGTAGCCCGTGGTTTTGGCCCATGGTATGTCCCCAAGGGACATTGTAATAATGTTATAAAAAGGCTTCATGCCTTCTCAATAAAACATTCATGGATTTTTGACATCCTACATTGAGCCTTATTATTTTGTGCTAATCCTTTTGAGTTCTTCTTGGTTAATCTGTTTTAATTTATTGTTCTAAGAGGTGAGGCTCTTTGAGCCTCACCTTCAATCTCATTTTTTGATCAAATGATAGAAAATTTGCAGGTTTACTCTCCTCCTCTCTCAACATTCAAGCCTCCCAGGTCTCAGCCCCCACAAGATCCAGATCAACTTACTAGTGGTCCAACCACTAAGTACTCAACATTTAAATTAGTTAGTCATTATTCAAATGCATGAAAATCAAAGCAATAAAGCCTTTAGAGCACTCAAACTCGGATGGATATAATTATACCTTTGTGCATTAAATGTAAAAGGTGACGTCAAAGTGATTCTTCCCTTCATAACCCAAAAGTGCAATTTCGCTAATAATTTCGTCATGTATGAAAAATTACCTTAATTCAAATTCAAATCCTATCTTGATCACCTGTCACTTCAAAAATCCAACATTAAAGAGGAGTACATGGGAAGGTTAAGTTATATATATATATATATATGGGTGACATTATCACATTTTTCATTGAATTGTTTTCCTCCACGTAGAGTCACTCAATTGACATAGTTTCAAAATTTTGTAGCTTAAAGCAAATAAAACAACAGATATAAGTCTCACAAAACTGGTCCCATGGTAGAAAACAAATACAACATAATAGATTTGTTGTTGACAAGGATAAGGATTATATTAAGAGGAGTGACATTTACATCGGTATAAATTAACTAACAACAATGTTTAATAGACGTAATTCTTATTTGAAAGGAAGGAGGTTGGAAGTTAAGGTGTACATTTGTAACAATGGGGGTGGGGTGAAAGCATGCATTTGTAACAAATGCACCCTCATGAAGGTGTGGATGGTGTTGATCTTATAACAAACCCATACATGCATACGAGGAAACCTTTTGAAATGTTTCCTTGTTGGGATTTAGTTATATCAATCTAATGCATAATTCATGAATTCATAATCTTCATTAAGGTAGTGTTCTCTTAAGTATTTTGTTGTTTTCAAGATTGAACTCTATTTAATAGGTTTATGATTCCCTTTCTTGCTTCTTAGTTCTAATGGACTTGTTTCTTTTCTACGTTTTAAATAATGTTTGTGATGTTTGTGTGATTGGGAATTTCTCATCAAAAGAAAGTTTGATATCTTGTATTTCTGGTCAAATTCTCAAATCTTTAATACTATAATTTTTTTAATGAATTGTAATGTTTTTTCTTCATTTAAATGGTTAGCATCTAATGAATTTACCTTCTTAGCTTTGGATTTCTTCCTCATTCGTTGTATTTTTAAAGGCTTAAAGACTAATTATATATATTCTCTCCTTTTTTCCCTCCGTTGATATTGTTTGGTGGACAATGCCTAAAAAGAAACCCTTCGTTATTTTATATATTTGAAAAAATTTAGTATTAAAAGCTCAAATTACTAGTGGTCCCACCACCAAGTACTCAACATTTGAATGAGTTAGTCATTGCTCAAATGGAGGAAAAGCAAAGCAATAAAACCTTTTGAACACTCAAACCCCAATGAATATAA